>JAJOOR010018876.1:0-10723 GCA_036250505.1 Solanum acaule
CTTTCCTGGCTTTTATAAAGTGCATAAGATATACATTGAATCCATCTCTGATGTTTTTGTTATTTGTTCTTTCGGACAAATATATAAAAAAAAAAAAAATGTTCTTGGGACCATAAACAGGGTGAACTTCAATAATCAGTGACATGATCCATAACTGCCCTCATCAAAAGAGAGTTAAGATGCAACTCATTCTTCCATTGCCATGACTGTAACCATTCAATACGGAGATAGGGACCGGAAAAACCTTTTATTTTTATCAGGAAGGGACTGAGAAACCTTCTATATAGAAAATGCTAGAAACACTGGACTGTAGACTGTTCTGCATATATTCTCCCCAACTGCTGAATATAAGCTGATATTTCTTCCCTTTGTGTGTTTGTAATTCATTGCACCAGAATTAGCAATACCCATGAAAAGTAAGTTTTAGTACAATTGGACATGGAAGGTATTGAGATTTGGATGATCTCACCTCATATAGTGCATCTAACACGATTATCCAGAAAGCAAAATCAGTGTTGAGAAGGGGGGCAGTACGGTCTTTAGAAAATAATAAAAGGTGAATTTGAGTGGCTTCCTTCCTTTGGACGGGGCTTGATTTTTGTTCACTCCCGCTTACTGTTTATATTAAGTTATAAGCATCCTGACCAACTACCCCCTGACAATAAGTCGTTTGCCATTTAATAGCATTCCTAGCTTTTCTAATGTGTGTTTTTTGTGTTGTACAGACCAGGGGATATTTGGATATTAGAGATACAGTTCAATGTGTTGAAATTGCAATTGCCAATCCAGCAAAACCAGGAGAGTTCCGGGTTTTCAACCAATTCACAGAGCAGTTTTCAGTAAATGAGCTTGCAGCCCTTGTCACCAAGGCAGGGGAAAAACTTGGACTTGAGGTGAAGGCCATATCAGTGCCCAATCCAAGAGTAGAAGCAGAGGAACACTACTACAATGCCAAACATACTAAACTTATTGAGCTGGGACTACAACCTCACCTTCTTTCTGATTCTCTTCTAGACTCTCTATTGAACTTTGCTGTTCAATATAAGGATCGTGTCGACACAAAGCAGATAATGCCTAGTGTTTCCTGGAAAAAAATTGGCGCGAAGCCAAAGACTGTTGCAGCATAAATCACTTAGACAGGCTATAGAGACTTAAGACTGGAAGTTCTTGTATGCCATTTTAAATAAGAGTTATAGTATTTTTACAATGCCTTGCACAATTTTATGTTGTAACTTTGGGAAGTATTTGTTGTATTCGGGAGCTTGTGAAGGTTGTGGATGTAGATTTTGTTGGAGGAAATACTCGAGGTAGTCATGACCTGTTTCAAGCCTGAAACTTATGTGATTTACTTATCAATTTAGTTTTGGCTATATAGACATGTTCCCAGATATCCTCCTCATTTTGACAGATGAATTTTTGCTTGCATAGTGACTGAAGATAGGTTTCCTAAAAGGTCTATACTTCAAGAGGACACTGTATAACATTAATGGTTTATTGGCTTGTTATGTCATAATATTCAAGTAAAGAAGTTGAAGCATATGTATCTTTGTAGAAAATTATTTGAACTCTTGTGATAATTAGGACATCTCCTATGATGATGTCTTTGCCTGTATTGTTTGCTGTCAATAGAGCCAAAGCAAATGAACCTCAGCATAATCTGTGCAGCTATGAGACTTGGAAACACCCCAGAAAATGAACCAAAAGCAATTTCAACATTTCACTACTTGTATAAATCAATGTTCATCATGTTTGATATAAAATTGTACAGAAGTTCAAAGAATGTTGAAAGATAGTTCTTCCCAGCAAAAATAGGGAAGAAAACAACCGCCATTACTACCATAATATCCTTTTCTTGTTTTCTTCCCCATCTTCTGCAGTACCTATAAATTTCATGTGATGCCCCGAGATTGGGCATTTGGTCCTTCAAATACTTCATTTAATTAGCGGTGAGATTACAACAGTGGCTATGCTCATTTACAAAGTTACAAGCTGTTTTGGTGTCTGCTTCATGTTGTTGGTAAATAATTAACTTGTACACAACATAAGGATACTGGATCAAAATCGTGAACGTATATATCCACTTGTTCTTTTGCATGACTGAGATGGCATAGCCATGTAGTTTCCACCTAAACCTGCTTTCACAAAAGCCACCACAACTGAAGACAACTCATCTTGATGCAAAGAGAATTCATGATCAGCTCCTTCAATAATTTGTAATTTATGA
Organism: Solanum acaule; assembly: GCA_036250505.1. NCBI lineage: Eukaryota > Viridiplantae > Streptophyta > Magnoliopsida > Solanales > Solanaceae > Solanum > Solanum acaule. The sequence continues at coordinate 2,225 of JAJOOR010018876.1, forward strand.
TTTGGCACATTCTTGGCAAATTCCATAGCATCTTCAACTGGCACCATTTCGTCCATTGAACCATGGACTGTCAACACCCTATTATATTAACCCAGCAGGTTTAATACACAGTTGATGAACAAATAACCATTCACAAGCAAAAGTAGCCTCATACTGAGATGTGCACAGCAAACAAAATTAGTGCCCAACTGTTGAAAAGGTTGTATTCATACAGTAGACATGATGTGAAAACTTAAGAATCACTTAGTTCTAACTTCTAATCAAAATATCAATTCCTGACCTGCAGCTATTGGGGATACTTTGACATGATCCACGAGTATCAGTTGTTAGACGGTCCATCAAACTTTCCTCAGTGACACGATACTCGAACCTTCCTGCAAATAGCAAGAGATGACACTGTAGGATTAACAACTGAAGGCAATCTTAAAATCCATCAAGAAAGTAGGAATTATCATATCTTTTGTGGGTATGTCGAATTAGATTTTCTCATTGTTTTACTCCCACAGGTGTGTTATATGCAGTCGCGTGCTAGGATAATTTCAATTTCGTTAAGGAGTATCAGAATAGAAAACAGAACTGATCACTCTCAGCCTAAGAATAGTGGAGGAAGCAACCACAAATTAGAGATTGCATAGGATCAACAGCACAAGGTTTACCTAGAATTCATCTTCTTTATGCCTCTTTTGGTGCAGTGATGTACCCAGAATTTTGAACATGGATTCACCCAGAGTCTAAGGCAGACCTGTGGCAAAACCCACTAGCATGGGAAGGTGCGAAATGGACAATACCAGACATGACAAAGGGGTTTTACTGTTGCTCTTTTTCATTTCATAATAAAAGCTTCAAAATAAGCTCTTCCTTTTTTTCCACCAAAACACACTCCTTTTTAAAGTTATTTTGTGGAGCCTAACAATAAATATGGATTACAATAAAAGATTTAAAGTGAATTACAAAGTTAAAATTCGAGTTAATTGAGAATGCATAAACTTCAATAAGACAATAACATACAAAAAAACAAGGAAGCAGGAGTTGCTGCAAGAATGTGTATATTCCTTGGGAACGAAAGCTACAGATCATCAGGTATCATTTAAATATAGGATCAAATAATTATGTGTTAGAATGAAGCGACATATTCATGATAGGTGATGCAGAGCAATGTCTGAAACATATGTGTTGGGGCATAGGCTTGAAGTATAATAAGCAACTCACTCGGTGACTAGAGTGTGATTCTTCATTATACTAAGGTGTTTGCCTCTACATATTTGCACATATTTTAGATTTTTATATTGATATGCTCCCACAGTTTCAATTTATGTGTCTGACATTCCGCTTTAGTTTTGTTTAGAAAAGAATGCCACATTCCATATTTAGTAAGTCTTTAGTTCCAGACTTATAATCATCAGAACTTATCTATTTGAAGCATAGCATTATGTCATTCTCATCAACCACACTTGTGTTGTACCTCACATTTACAACCCATTTCTTGCAGAGGCGTATACAGGATTTCGGCAAGATGCATCTTAATTATAAATCTGATCAAATTGACTTTTTGGTTCTTAATATGAACAATTAAATTTTAAAAATTATAGGTCCAAAATATATAATACTATTAGTTTTAAATTTTAAAACACACATTTCATTTAGTTGTATAAAAATTTTACAGTGCTAAAATTTTAGGAATTTTTAATGTAACACACTTGAAAAATTGAAAGAAAAAAACAAAAAAAAATAAGTTGAAACACCAAAAGTGTAACTGATAACTCCTTAGAGAGGTGTTACTCAAAAAGACAAGATAGATAAAAGATTTAAATTTTTATCCTCACTTAGAGAGGTGCACCCAATCATCATCGTATTATTATATGATACTTTGAACGTGGGTTCACAAAGTTATACTTAAATATTTTTTTTAAAATATAACATTACTATATATGATCTAGAGCTAAATGATTTCCATCAGCTAAACCAGCCACACCAAGTCATCTAACCATGTCCACTACCTCCCTATGTGGTTTAATTTACTATCATCCACTGACACTACTAAAAAATCGCTAAAAAAGACATACCAAAAAGCTACCGACGACGTCGCTCCAAAAAACGATGGCATTTGCGATGCTGTCCATTGTTTTAATTATTTTTTAATTTTTTTTACAAAAAGCGACGGACAGTGACTCTATGTCCGTCGCTATTTTTGGCGGATTTTTGCGCCAAATATATACATAATTAATAATTATTTATTTAATATAAGTAGAGACGCCGTCCGTCGCTTTTAATTAAAAATAAGTATTTTTAAAATTAATAAATAACCATGTCGTCCGTTGTTTTTAATTAAAAATAATTATTTTTAAAATTAATGAATAACCATGTCGTCCGTCATTTTTAATTAATCAATTATTTTTATAAATAGCGACGGATGACATCTCTTAGTCCGTCGCTTTTTGGTCAAATATTTTAAAAAAGCAACGGACAATGTCGCTTAATCTATCACTTTTTGGTCAAACATTTGAAAAAAAGGCGCTTTTTTAAAAATATCTTTGGGACAGACGTGCAATTCCTCCATTTTTCTCAATCCCTCTTTCTCTCTCTTCTCTCTAAGACCCCCATTCTGCACCCACCCCACCTCCCACGGTCTCTCTCTCCTTTTTAAGGTTAGAGTTTCACTTTTAGTTTTTTTTTAACTAAGTAATATTTGATTTGTTAGTTAGTTTATTCTATTTAGTTTGTTGAATTTGTGTTATTTGTATATTTGATTGTTAGTTAGTGAATGAATTTTTAATTTTGATTTTAGGACTTTAGTTTGAATTGGGGATTTTTGAATTAGATTGTGAATTGGGTATTTTTTTTTAGTTGATATTGAAGTGTTTTGAAGTTAGAAATTGAAGTGTTTTGAATATAAGATGTTTGAAAAGTTGAACTATTAAATATACTTGAATATCATGAGGTTTTTTTTTAATTAGATGATGAATTGTGTATCATTGAGTTGGAGTTGATTTTGAAGTTAGATATGAACTTGAATTACAACTTATAATGAATTATAACTTAAAATTATAAGAACTTGAACTTAATTAGAACTTTGAACTTGAAATCTTGTTGACCTTAATTAATTAGAACTTGAACTGTGAAGTATTTGAAATCTTATTGACCTTAATATATTTGAACTTAATTAGGATAATTAATTATTTGAAATCTTAAGTTTAAATAGAATATTTTTGGTTGGTATAAATTTTGAACTAATTAATTAGAACTTCATGTTGTCATGAATTTAATTAGATACTTTAATTTTAATTATACTTGTACTAGAGAATTTTGTACTTTAACTTAGAAAAATTAAACTTGAATGTGTCATGAACTTAGAACTTAATTATAACTTGAATTTGTAAGAACTTGAAATTTATTATTAAGTTGTGAACTTTAGAAATCTTGAAAAAATGTAGTCTTTAAGAATTAATTAAGCTTGAACTTTGGAGATCTTGAAATGTAGTATTAATGAACTAATTAGTTATATAAATTAGCTAAATATATATAAGTAATAATAAATACAATTATTAAGTAATTATAAATATATATTAACAATATAAATTAGTTTAATCAAAATTTATAATTGAATATCTATATTTTTGTACCTGGATCATTGTTTGTGGATATATAACATGCATTATGAAACTGATGGTGGTTTGAAACCTGAGTTTATTGACGGTGTTAGAAGTTTTATTGAACATACACTGACACTTGATATTTTCAAGAATAATGGATTGGTTAGGTATCCTTGTAGTGCATATAAATGCTTGAAATATTTTAATCCAGATACAGTCATGGTTCATTTGTACCATAATGGATTAAAGCCTAGATATTTTGTATGGTTTGATCATTAATAAAGAGATGGATTGAATGGTATGTTTTATAATTCGATGCTCATGGATGAATATAATATGTTTGCACCACATAGCCAAATTAGGGTTGAACAAGGTGGATGTATCCATTTGAGAGGTAAATAATGCATCACCTTAACTGGAACCATCTTTCCAGCAGGAGTCCTCTTATAACGAGCATGTCCACAAAACTTACAATTTTCTAATTCACTATCAGTCTAGTAAAATAACATACAGTCATTAACACAACAATGAATTCTATCATATGACAATCCTAACTTGAAAACCAAATTCTTTGTTTGATAGAAGTTCTTAGGTATGTTAAACTCCGGATTAACTAGTTCACCTAAAAGATCAACCATTGAGTCCATAGCCGCATTGGGAACACTCCAATCTGATTTAATATTAATTAATCTAACCACAACTAACAAGGCAGAATGCGGATCCCTTCACATAGTGGACGACTAGACTCTTCTAATTGATCATAGAAGCGCATTGCTTCTTCATTATGAGCTTCATCAAAATATTGTTCAGGTTTCATCCCATCTTGAACCCCAAAAGTGTCATTGATCATTTCATAAACTGTATCATGTTCAACCCTAATTTGGCCATGTGTTGTAAGCATATTATATCATCCACAAGCATCGAATTATAAAACATATCATTCAATCCATCTTTCTTCATGATCAACCCATACAAAATATCTAGGCTTCAATCCATTACGGTACAAATGAACCATGACTGTATCAGGATAAAAAAAACTTCAAGCACCTACATGCACTACAAGGACACCTAACCAATCTATTATTCTTGAAAATATCATGTATCAGTGTATGTTCAATAAACCTCTAACACCATCAATAAACTCAGGTTTCAAACCACCACCAGTTTCATACTGCATGTTGCACACCATCTACAAAAATATAGATATTCAATTATAATTAAATTTAATTAGATTAAACTAATTTATATTGTTAATATATGTTTATAATTAATTAAAAATTATATTTATTATTATTTATATATATTTAGCTAATTTATATACCTAATTAGTTCATAAATACCACATTTCAAGATTTCCAAAGTTCAAGCTTAATTAATTCATAAAGATTACATTTATCAAGATTTCTAAAGTTCACAACCTAATAATAAATTTCAAGTTCAAAGTTCTTACAAAATCAAGTTATAATTAAGTTTTAAGTTGTAATCAAGTTCTAAGTTCATGACACATTCAAGTTTAATTTTTCTAAGTTAAAGTACAAAATTCTCTATTTCAAGTATAATTTAAGTTAAAAAATTCTAAAACTAAAGTATCTAATTAAGTTCAAGTAATTCATGACAACATGAAGTTCTAAGTTCTTATTAATTGTTCTAAAGTCTAAAGTTCAAAATTTATACCAACCTAGCGGCTGCGGGTTTCCCTTGTCATAAAAAATATATATATATATATATTATACCAACCAAAAAATTCTATTTAAGCTTAATATTTCAAATAATTAATCATCCTAATTAAGTTCAAGTTATTATAAATTAGAGAAAAGGCACAAGTACCCCTCAACTATACGCGAAATCTCAGCGACACACCTTAACTATACATGAGTCCTATTACCCCTGAATTATTTTAAAGTGTAATAAACACACCCTTAACACAGCCTAAAACCTATATAGTCACTCACATGATGGGAGGTGTCTTACACTTTCCTCCAAGTCATCACTATGTCAATGCCACGTCAATAAATAGTCAGATTTTAAAATTAAAATAAAAATCCATGTCATTTGATTCCTTCTTTTTCATTATCAACACCCACTCCATAACCAATAAACCCATTTATTTCGACCATTAAAACTCATAGCAATCACCATGAAAATTATAACCCACCACCAAATTTATCCCTTTACTACCACCAGATTCAATATCTACTATCAATTTCATCTTTTTACCACGAAACATCAAAACACAAACCATATATTTTATCACCGACATTTAAATCCACGACAAAATATAACTCCAATCCTCAAACACTCGAGCTATTAAATCTAAATTTAAAATGTTAGATCTCTTACATCTTAGTGAAGTTTATGACCTAACAAAATAAGTAAAAATTAAATTTCATAAAACATGGTCCAAAATCTCCATTGAAAAACTACCTAAATTTTTAACTCTAATTCGAAAAGAATTTAAAATTAGAGTTATTTTTTTCTGATTGAATTTGAGTTAAGAAAGACCGATTGAAGTGAGAAGGGAAGAGAAGGAGGCGGGGTGTTTTGATAGAGTACTGAAGTGGATTGGAGTTAGGGTTGGGGTAGGGGTGGGATGCCATATTGTTGGAAAACTGAAGTGGAGGGCGGGGGCGGGGGCGGGGGCGGAGGAGGGGGCGGAGGCGGGGGCAGGGTCAGGGGTGGGGGTAGGGGCTGGGGGTAGAGATAGAGTAGGGGTATGACATGGATAATTGAGGAGGGGAGGGCAATTAAATTATTTATTTATTAATTTTTTTTAAAAAAAAACTCTAATTTAAATTGTGCTCTTTATATGTTGCCTAAATTAAATTCATAATATGCAATTTTTTTCCTCATTAGTGTGTATGTATTTGAGTAAAAAATGAAAAAGAAGAGAAAAATTCTCTCAATACTATACAAATTAATGAAAAACACTAAAAAGAATTCTCCAATAATTTATATATGTTGTGAAAAAATTATAAAATTTGACTTTATTTCTAAAGAAAAAAAAAAAGATATCAATTTAAGTTTTAATGTTAATTAATTATTTGTACTAATTAATTATAAAAATGTCCAATTAAAAATGAACATGTATCCATATTAATCAGATTTTAATACCTCTTTTTCGTATATCACATGCCTCTAAGAGAGTGAACACACTATATGTGCCACCACAGCATGGAAGGGTGCGTTTCTTACACTTTAAAATAATGCAGGGGGTAATAGGACTTATGTATAGTTAAGGTGTGTCGCTGAGATTTCGCGTATAGTTGAAGGGGGTACTTGTGCCTTATCCGTATAAATTAAGTTCAAAGTTTTAATTTAGTTCAAATATATTAAGGTCAATAAGATTTCAAGTACTTCAAAGTTCAAATTATGTTCTAGTAAATTAAGGTCAACAAGATTTCAAGTTCAAAGTTCTAATTAAATTCAAGTTATAATTAATTATAAATTCTAAGTAGTAATTCAAGTTCATATCTAATTTCTCTAACTTCAAAATCACTTCATCAATTCCAACTCAATAATACACAATTCACCATCTAATTCAAAAGAAAACCTTAATATATTCATGACATTCAAGTATATTCAATAGTTCAACTTTTCAAACATCTTATATTCAAAACACTTCAATTTCAACTCAAAAAATACCCAATTCACAATCCAATTCAAAAATCCCCAATAAAACTAAAGTCCTAAAATCAAAATTAGAAATCCATTCACTAACTAACAATCAAATATACAAACTAATAATCAAATAACACAAATTCAACAAACTAAATACAATAAACTAACTAACAAATCAAATATTACTCAAATTGAAAAAAACTAAAATTAAAACCCTAACCTTAAGGAGAGAGAGATTGTGGGAGGCAAGGACGGCGCGGTGGGGCGGGGATGGCAGGGTGGTAGCAGGGTGGGGTTTTTAGAGACAACGAAGAGAGAGAAAGAGGGATTAAGAATAATGGAGAAATTGTCGTTTGTCCGAAAGATATTTTTAAAAAAGCGACGGACAACGTCACTTTGTCCTTCGCTTTTTTTAAAATGTTTGACCAACATTTTGACCAAAAAGCAACGAACTAAACGACGCTATATGTCGCTTTTTAAAATATTTGACCAAACATTTTGATCAAAAAGCAACAAACTTAGAGATACCGTCCGTCACTATTTTAAAAAAATAATTGATAAATTAAAATTAATTAAAAACAATGGATAGTGTGGTTATTTATTAATTTAAATTTTTTTCGTTTAATTAGAAGCGACGGACGACGTCTCTACGTATATTAAATATATTATTATTAATTATATGCATATTTGACGCAAAAATCCGTCAAAAAAAAAAAGCAACGGACATAGAGTCACTGTCCATTGCATTTTGTAAAAAAAATAATAAAAACGACGGACAATGTCACAAATGACGTCATTTTTTGGAGCGATGTCGTCCGTCGTTTTTTAGTAGTTTTTTCATAGTGATAGAAGTGTGAAACATCCAATGATCTAGACCAAAGACATTCACCAGAAAATGGGACAGAAATATGTCGATTATGAAGCACAAAAGGAAAAGAAGGCTATTAAGCATACCTTTTCTATTTCTAACATCAATAAAACCATTATGCTTTATCTTTTCTTTGAAGTCTCTGCCCAAGCGACCCTCTATCCCTCTCTCAAGATTGAAGCGTCCAGAAATATTGATGACAGTTTGTGCATCCTTGTAGTTCGAAGCATACAAGAGCACAGCATTTCCTCCTGTAGGTAAATCACAAAAAAAATACACTTTCAGCAGAGACTTTAGAGGTGATACGATTCGCAGATAAATAAGCTGGACATAGTTACTAAAACTTAATTGAGCTGCAGTATGTGTTGATTATGTGAAGAGTGGATACAACGCAAACTATAGCACAAGAAGATACTATCTTTC
>JAJOOR010018880.1:0-14682 GCA_036250505.1 Solanum acaule
CAGTATGCAATCAGGGCATTTGCAGATGCTTTGGATTCTGTCCCAATGGCACTTGCTGAGAACAGTGGTCTCCAGCCTATTGAAACTCTATCTGCTGTTAAGTCTCAGCAAATTAAGGTAATACTGGCTTATTAGTATGATACTGTTAAAAAAAGAGTCGTTGTATGACATTTCCAGCTGTTAAGAGTGTTAGAAAAAGGAAAAGATACAGAAGCCTTTCTTTCCCATTTCTAACAATTGTGTTTATCACCTTAACGCCAAATCTTTTATGCAGGAGAATAATCCCTGCTGTGGAATAGATTGTAATGATGTTGGAACAAATGACATGCGTGAGCAAAATGTCTTCGAGACTCTAATTGGGAAGCAACAACAGATTTTGCTTGCAACTCAGGTTGTCAAGATGATCCTAAAGATTGATGATGTGATTACTCCTTCCGCGTATTGATGTTAAGTATGGAAATGCAAAATTTTCTTTGTCTTAGAGAAGATGAACGTTTTCCTTCTGGCTATGCAAACCAGAAGTTTTGTTGGGTGAAACTTTCACGATTTTATGCTTTGGCTTCTATGTTGTCTATTTGAGTAGAATTTTTGTGGTTGATGAATTTCACTTGATTGATGATCAGTTTCTGTCACGGTATGCTCCATTGAAAGATTATTTGCACCTTCATGGTATACTTTATTTGCAATGATGTAGCAACTATATTAAAAGGATTATGCGCCTGATGGACCTTATTATTAAGGTACCACCATGGAGGAGCATTTAGACCAGACACTCTTTGAGAATTACTTTTATAATGTGTGATGAAACTAACAACAATTTAGTGACAGGTCATGTGCATTCTGCTGTTGATGGTTAACTTGTTCAATTAAGTTTAAGAACAAGTGAAATCATGTTAATTTCTTTAACATCCTACGTTCAAAGTTGAGATTTATGTTCTGTGGTTTACATTTTCAATGTTTTGTGGTACTTGTTAAATAGGAAATTTTCAGTCAGTACTATACTTATCGAGACTGTTGCACAATTTATAAAATCTCCAATGAGAGACTGGAGTTTAAGGAATCGACCCAGTTCGTTGCTTAGCTAAGTTTAGATGTCAAAATTGTTCCTCTTATTTTGACATTCAACTTGATGCTAGCTTATAAGACTTTGGTTTAGTGGTAAGATTGCTATGTGTGAGATTTATTTAACTCACAGGTTTGAACTCTAGCTATTATTCATCGATTTTTGAATGGTGTGTTTTCGTCTATTTAAAAAGAGAAAAGTAATGAGGTTGATGCTTACATAGAAGAAGAGTAGAATGAAATGGCACAAGTTTCATGGATATGCTATTTATGGGGAGGGTGGGGGCAAGAATGGTGATATATTTATGTTTCATCTGAGGAATAAGGAGGCTTTTAATATGTGCATGTTAGTTGCTACTGGTAGTTGAGCGGTTAGGTCTTAGTATCATTGCTATCTGCAAAAATTACATCTCTTCATTTATGACTTTTGTCTAAAAGATGCATTCTTTTTGGTGACTACAAATTTCAGTCTACCAAATCATGGTCCTATTCATAGTGTACAAAAAAGTCCCTCTTTTTTAATTTCACTAAAGTTGCATTTATGTTGATCAACCAACCCAACCCATGTGAAGGAAACCCCCCAAGCGGGACATCTTCAACAGAAATAATAAATGGCAATATTAGGTGATGGAAATTCCGGGATAAGTTGGATTCCAGAAGCTCGTAGCATTAGCTCGATAAAGTGATTTCGTTTTAGACACTCTTAATGGGAAGTAATCTCTTCTTCTCAACGAAAACTAAATAGTTAGGGTGGTGTATGCTCACTTTATTTTATAGACGTGCTCAAAATTGAAGTTAAAAGAAGTTATTTTGAAATGTCGTTTTGTTTAAACATAAATTTCACCAGGACGAAAAACAAGATTTATGAATGAAAAATATGATTATTTCATTTGAAATACTCTTCAAACAAGTATTTTTCCATATTTCACTAGTATTTCAAATACTGAAATTTAGGGTTTGCAAATACTGATGATTAAACAAGTACTTGCAAATGTTGTACATAGGTAATTATACAAATAGTACAATATTATTATGCCCCACAATATTCATTCATTCAATAATACATACAAGAGTTACTGTCAATAATTGGCAGGGATCATAAAAAGACTAAATCATCAATATAACCTTAATGGAAGGGCATAAGTGACAGAAACTTAACAACCCATATTACCTGACTCTCCAAAAATGTTGTTGTATTTGTGTCAAATTTCCAAAAATATTCTACACGCACACCCATCGATATTTCTAAAGAGTACTACCAGAGTAACATTGGTAGTAACAAGGGAAATTGGGGCACAATAATTTCTAGTTGAAATGTGGTAGTAGTATTCACACTTGATCCTTGATTATCACTTAACATTACAATGAGAGGGGGAGTCAAGTTACAAACTCATCAACCCAGTTTTACATACTACATGGAAATTAACTGAGAGATTATAATATTTCACAATTTCTCAACAATACACTTAAAAAAAGAAAGAAAAAGAGAACATATAGTGCTAATTAAGATTATTAATAATCATATATATATATTAATCAACATTTTTTGCCCTTTTTGCAACCAAGTGCACCAGCATTCATTGTAATAGAATTAACCAAAGTAGATGGCCTTGCACTTAAACTTGAAGCTTTAGCATAACTAGAAGAAGCTCCAGCACCAGATCTTATGAAAAATGCTCCATTAAGCATTAAATCACCTTCTGATCTCCAATTCCAATTCTTCCATTCACTTTCTGCTGCATCCTCATGTTTTGTCACCTGTGTAACAAACATCTTGTCACATTTTGTTGTCCCTACTTAAATAGGTTAATAAAGTAACTAACCATATTTTTTTATTTCACCAAACTTTTTTCACTCCACTTTCATCCTAAAGGTTGCTCAGACTATTCAAAAATGTTGTCGTATCTGTGTCGGATCCTTTAAAAATACACTATTTTTAAAGGATTCGATCTGCATTTGTTTTGAAGTGTCCGAACAACATAGCTTTCATCTTTATGAAAGTTAGTTATATTTTGTTGTATCACTATTTCACCTAAATTATTTTTGACCTACTCTTTCTTTTTCTGGTTTCTTTAGAACGCTGAAAAAGAAAGAGTGACACAAAAATGCTAGTACTATATTTTATTAACAAAAAGTTGCAATCTTGAAAAACATGAGATGTTTTTTTAAAAAATATTGTTAAATACCTTTGTAACATTTAAACAACCAAAATATCACATTTTATTTTTTTGAAAAAATATATTTATTTTTCAAAAGATTGGAAAGTGAGAGTGAAATTTACCTCCTTGTTGAAGATATCATTAGGAGCAAGGAATCTATTGCCTTGACTATTGATAGTTGGAGAAGCACTTCCTCCAATTGCATACATCTCCCAGTGAGTGTAGTCATTATTCACCACATGGAAATATCCATGTCTACATCTATAAATCTCAAAAAAAAAATTGTCTTATTACCCCTAATAAATGTAATAATAATTTTAAAAAAAAAAGCATATTAGATCCAACATTTCTTTATTTAATTTAATTTTCTTACCTTGGCATCCTTTGCACAAGCCCTTCTCCAAAATGATTAAAAGCAATGGTAACTTGCATATTCTTGTCTCTAGTAAATGTATCACTATGTCCCAAAAGCATTACCTATAGAGACACAAATTCAAAATTTAAAGTCGATATATACATTTACAACTAAAGTTGAAAATGAACAAAAAAGGTTACATCAAGAACATACGAGGTCAGAGTTAAGAAATTACTTAACTCAAGTTCTTACACTATATATGGTGGATTATTAATTACCTTGTTGTGATGTGTCATATAATTATTGGAAATAGTAATGGCAGTAGAACCACGAATTGCATCAATCAAACCATCATTACAATTTGACAAAGAACAATGATCAACCCAAACATGACTTCCACCAAATATAGAAACACCATCTCCATCTGATATTGTTCTCCAACCATAATGTTGTGGTGAATCTCTAACATAAGCATTTCCACCTTGTTTACAATCATGAATATTTAATCCATGTATAATAATATTTGTAACATATTGTATAGTTATACATGGACCACCAGCAATATGTACACTAGCACCTCTACCATCAATTGTCTTGAATGAATTCAACATTAATTCTTCTTTTAACTTAATAACCATATCTCTAGAAAATATAATCCAAAGTGGTTCATCTTGAATTGCACCATATCTTAATGTTCCTGGCTTTGGGTTCACTGGATCATCACTAGTGTCAGTAACTATGTAGATGTTACCATCTTTACCACCAATTGCTTGTTTGCCAAAGCCAATTGCACAATCAGCTAGTCTTTGTCTGTTTTTTTCCCAATTAGGATCACATCTCCAACAATCATCAATTGGATTGCCTGTGCCACATGATAAATAGCCTAAGTTCCTTCTTGATGCATTGATTTTCCTACAATAGTGAGAAAAAAAAAGAGTCAACATCCGAATTATAGAGCTATGACACGAACGAATAAAATGTTGAATTTCGTCACACCAGTCTGATCTGCTAGGGGGTTGTTACTCATTTTTGTACTTGCCTTTTGTTTTTACAATAAAAAAATAAAATAAATAAGATTTTCTTAGCTCCTTCGTGAGATTTAACTCCACTAAGATGATAAGCATAGTAGGTCCAAAACCCAAGGAAAAAAAAAAGACAATGTGTAATTTGATAGTAATATTCCATTTCAGTTAAAAAATGCAGTTAGATGTCTGGGGCAATGTAAGTGAGCAACTCATATATTAATGATTGACTCCACGATTTCTTATGGACACATAGTCAGGGAGTCGACCTCCCCACTGTCCCCTGCCAGTACCCTTCAGAACGTAAGTACATAGAAATCTTGATCTGTTTACTTATTCCCTCAAAAAAACAAAAAACAAAAAAAAACCATGATTGCAAATGTTGACAACTAGCATAAAAATAAGAAAATTGTAATAAACAAGGATTCATACAACCGAGCCCAAATTTTTTTGATAATAAGAGTAAGGGTGTAAAGTGTCATACTCATTAACTTCTTGGACTATAACTTCAGGGTCAGGAACATGAGAGGAGAATGTGAAAATAGGAGATAATAGAGTAAGAAGGAGAAGAAAAGAAAGTGGCATTCCCATTTGAAATCCCCTTTGTGTTGTTAAGGGAAGAAAAAATAATGGAGTTTGGAATGAAGGGGTTGTGGGACTTTTGGAGGGGTTTTATATACAGGGGAAGAGATGATGAGGGGAGTTATGAACCAACCAAACACCACTTGGACCTACATGCATCTACTATTCCACAAATTTGATGTTACCCATCTTTTACGGAGTGGTATGTATTTTTTTATTCTTGAGTAAAGGTCTCGAGTTTTGAGTCTGCTCGGTACAAAGTCGCTTTTGAAAAGGGCATTGGGAATCATATTTGAATTTAACTGAACTCCAATACGAATTTTAAAGTACTTTTTATTCTTGATTAAAGGTCTCGAGTTTGAGTTTGCTCGATACAAAAGTTGCTTTTGATAAGGGCATTGGGAAGAAAATATGAATTTAATCGTGCTCCAATGTGAATACTTTAGTACTTTTTCAATCTTGATTAAAGATCTCGAGTTTGAGTCTGCTGGGTATAAGTCGCTTTTGATAGGGGCATTGGGGAGCAAATTTGAATTTAGTCGAGCCTCAATGTAGATACTGAACACTGAGTGTGAAATTTTTTTTAGTTATAGTGTAAATATCTTGTTACACAATTAATGTGTCTTAACTAATTATAGCAAATTATGTACTGTAATTTTATGTTACCTAATTAAGATTACTGATAATTAATCTAATTGTATGAAAATATGTACAATGTCTTTGACAAAAAGGTAGAAGAAAATAATAAGAGGAGACATTGGATGGAACAAAAGTGGTTTTCGACATTGGATGGAACAAAGGATGGAACAAAAGTGGTTTTCTTCTTTCATGTATTTAATGTTTGTAATGTGGCTCCACAGGAAAATAAATAAGAAATCATTTTTCATGGAACTTTGTTTTTGGGGTTTGGTTAATGAATCAAAACTATTTTCCAAAATATATAAATATATTATAGAAGTTAATAATAATACCAACAAATTAGCAGAGTACGTTGATGAATCTTTTGAGGACTAAAAATTGATAATAATGCACAAGAATTGACACTTGAAATAAGTAAATACACGAACAAGTCAAAGAGTTCTTATAACTTAGATCAATCTTAATTTGTACTTGGTTTGGAATTTAACTATTCGTACATCAGAATAAAAAGATATATTCGTACGATCAAATGTACAAAGAATTTTTGGTTAAATCGAGTACAAACAATATGGTTATTGTCATAAAGAAAAACTAACTTGAGAGGTAAAAATATATAATCTAAGATCTTAAAAGGAGAAAACCATCCCTTTCATCAAGTCATCAACAAATGTATGACATTTATTAACATCATTTTTGTACTCCGAACAAAATATATAAAGCGTGAACAACATAACACGAGAGCCTAATATAAATATATATGCTAAATATAAAAATTGGGTTAAACTCCTATGAGAATAAAACCTTAGACCTAACTGGTCGGTTTATTATGAGGTGAAAAATATCAACCATGACCATATAAGGAGACACTAATATGACTTATTCTCTCGATCAATATGGCACACTAATAAAATGAATGAATAATCATGATAGATCAAGATAATTGCTCATTTTGTGGTAGGGCAATTAGAATGAACATTTGTTTCACAAGATATATATATATATATATAGTTAAACATTGGAAATCCATTGATTTACCCTCAAATCTGAGTTTGAAATACAAACAAAATATAGTAGTGTGCAAAACAAAATTTTGTGACTCGTGATTGTACGTATGGTTTGAGATTTTTGCCAAAGAAAATGCAAATAAACTAATGAATAATAGAAGCACATGAACAAGTTTGGTTTTATTGGGAAATAATATGTCCTATGCAACCTCCCACGTTGTTGTAAAATCTTAATCAAATTAAAGTTTTCCTTGGTCCTATTAACTGAATAATTTTGGTTCATTGGATTTAAGTACACATGCACGATGTGTTGGATACGAAGGAAAACATTTTCTATGAAAAATATATTTTCAAAAAAATAAATAAGTTTTTTATTTATTATTTTGTGTTTGATACGTAAACAAAAGATATTATCCTAAAAGCTGCATTGGTATATAATTTTAAAAAAATCTATCAAAAGTGGGGGGTAGGGGGTGGGTCCAGGACTATGGAGTGGAGGTGAAGATGATATGCGTTGAAGGAAGGAGATGACACAATTAACATGGAATGCCATTTTTGAAACTTGTTTTTCCTATTTCCATTTGGAAAATCATTTTCCACGTTAAGAAATTTGTTTTACCATAAAAATGTGTTCTACAAAAATTTTAACTAATCAAACATGAAATAATTAGAAAACACTTTTTGAAAAGTATTTTCCTTTGTACTGAAAACACCCATAAAGTAAACAACTTTTACACCATCAATAAGATGAGTTAATTTGTGATAATAAATTAGCTAATCGTATTAGACTTACATGTGATCTTATAAGTGATATGAATGTCTAATATACTTTGTTTGCATAAAATTTAAACTCTTAAATTATTATTTCCTATTTTTAGTCTCTATAGTTGCCTAGTTGGGTACTATTTGTGATGAAAAAACCAATAAATATCTTCTTAAAACTTGATCTAGACGTGAATATTTTAATTATTCCATATTTTATGATTGATTAGGATCTTTCATTGGATGACATTAATTTTTATCGCCTCTATAAGATATAATGCAAAATTAAATTCAATGGAAAATTCAAAATTTCCATCCCCTTTTTTACAAAAAAAAAAAAAAAGCCAAATTTTATCGTGCAGCGGTAGAATCGAACAAGCAATGCAGAAATAATTATTTCATGTGAACACAATTGATGTTTAAGTTATTATATTTGCGTTTGGTAAATATTTGTTGTACTAAAATCTAAAGCTACAAAAAGAGTATGGAAGTATTGCATTAAATTCAAAATAATAATAAAGGGTGGAATAATAGATTTCGTATGTAATTATTGCTCCATTTGTCTCAATTTACTTGACACATTTTTTTACTCCATTTCCAAAAAAAAACAAAAAAACCATCCATTTTATAAAAAAGTGGTGTTTCACGGCCAAATGAAGATGATATTAGTGGTCTTATTTTAATTTTATCCTTATTTAAATAAAAAATGTTTTACATAATAAGAAACTACTAAAAGTTTTTTTTTTTCAAGATACTTATTAAGAGTAAATTAGTAAAAATACATCTCACTTTCTAAGAATGGATAATTTTCTTAAGGAGCATATCCTAGCTAAAAATAACATTTATTTCAAAACTAAGGGAATATTATAATTTCTTTTATAATTAGCAATAACTCATCTTTAAAATTTTATTTTATCTTTAATAAAATAAATCATAGCCATATAAATATCTAAAATTTATTTTGGACTTTATAATATAAATTAAGACAAAGAAAGCATTACTCAACACCCAGCTCACAATACGTTTAAAAAAGGACCTATTCTTTTGAAATAAAATGGATTTATTTTTAGCCAAACAAAAAAAAGAATTGTTTTTTTCTTGTTATAAATTAATAAATTAGAGAGAGTTTGAAAATGACAAAATAAATAATTGGACAAAATTGAAAAAAGGACAGATTACACATAATGGCCTCGATAGGTTAGTGATTAGACTTTAAGGCATGAATAGAAGCACCGACAAATTCACTCCTTCAATATTATTATGTGTCGGTCGGTTAGTTTATTTTCATTCAATTTTTTGTTCTAAATTATTAGTTTAGTATAAAGTTTTTGTTAAAATATTTTTGACTTTCATTTTTACATGGCTACTAATACTAATATTCAAAGGGAAATTTTCTGTTTGAGACATGTCTATATAAAATAAAGGGCAAATTACAGAAATCACATACTTTTAAGGCAAAATTACAATCTATCCCTTAAAAGTTTATGATTACAGAAATTTCTCAAACGGATACAATAATATAAGCGCTGATACATTAATCTGATGCACGAGATACAATAATATAAGCGCTGATACATTAATCTGATGTGCGAGATACAATAATATAAGCGTTGATACATTAATCTGATGCGCGAGATACAATAATATAAGCGCTGATACACTAATCTGATGCGCGAAAATGAGGAATTTTGGAGATTTGTAAAACTTATAGGAAATAATGGTAATAAGTAAACTAAAAGGTGGGATTTCTCTCATTTTTCCTAAAATAAAAGATTGTGATAATGACTCATTTTCCTTTTCAAATACCTTTTTGCTTAATTATTTTTTATAAATATTCTTTTTAGTGTATAATAATTCTTAGGTGGAATTTTTCTCTACACCATGACGAAGTTGTCAAAAAACAATATCTCGAAATTAATATCGATTTAGTTAAGAAATAAAGCACAATGAAACTTGTAAGCAAATGCATATAGGTAGGGGTGTTTACGGATCGATTTGGATCGGTTATTGATTAAAATTAAAATCAAATCAGTTTAATCAATTTTTAAATTTGTCGGTTTGATCGTTATCAGTTTCAGTTCAATTTGTTTCGGTAATCCGCTTATTAATCATACACACAAATAAAAGAAATAATAGAGAAAAAAATAACAATTCATTCAAAGAAATATAGTTTGACGACGTACATTTCAAAACTTTCGATGATCATTGAATTTGTTGTGAATAAAACTTCAAAATTCACCAATTTGGCCTAGAAGGAAGAGATAATGACATTCTTGATCTTGCCATAGACATTCAAAGAAATATAGTTTGATGACGTACATTTCAAAACTTTCGATGATCATTGAATTTACTGTGAATAAAACTTCAAAATTCACCAATTTGGCATAGAAGGAAGAGATAGTGACATTCTTGATCTTGCCATAGACATTCATATACATGAAATTATGATCTCCTTTTGGACATTTTTTGCTTTCATAAATAAATTATAAAAAAACTTTGATGAAACATATATAAGATATTTAAAATTATTATAAAAATAATATATTATATATGTATATATATATTTTTTTAAAAATAATATTATATATGTATATATATATATTTTTTAAAAATATATTATATATGTATAATTATAAAATAAACATATATAATTTATTGTTCAATTCGGTTATTTCTTCGATTTTTTGAACAAAATCAAAATCAAATCAAATATTATCAATTTTTAAAAATCTAAAATCAAACTCAAATAAAATTTATTTGGTTTGATTTTCAATTTGAATCGATTTTTATCTAAACTATGAAATAGACAATATTAATTGGGACTAAGGCTTAGGTTATTCATATTTTGTTTACATTAGGTCTGCTATCATGAGTCATTTTCCACTGGTGATATACTTAATTTTCATGAAGAAATAAGAATGAGATCTTAAGTACCTTTTAGATTAAAGAATTCCTAATTTCCTCAAAACACTAAATATGTAGTGTTTTGGAAATGAACATGACTAAAAATTGACATATAAATCATACTGTACTAATCTTTTTTATGAAGCACGAGTTAGAAAACAGATATTACAAAAATCTTTTTTATGAGGATTCATCAAAGAAATAACCTAAGGATTCAACGAAAAAATTGTGACCTAAAATCATGAAAGAGGAAGAAAATGACTCATGGCTCAAAGATGCATTAAATAAACAAAAGAACGAACATGTCAGTAAGGTTCATATAAGATCTCGCGAATCATGGTGTGTTTATAGCTAACACACATAATGATATCTCCAAATAGATTATTTCTATTGGATGACATACTATAGGGTTCGAGTAGAATATTCTTATTGGTTGAGGCATTTCATTTGTTTTCTACAAATAGTTATTTCATTCGTTTGTAAAGGATTGGATTTTTGGACATTACTAAGCAATATACTAATATTATTACATTCCAAGCTTTTCTTTCCATTGAATTATTGACCAAGTTTGAACTCTCAAGAACGCGTATACAAACACCTTTGATTTCGAAAGTAACAACTTAAATCTATATTTGAAATCGAAGCTGAATAATTAACATCTAGACTCTATTATTCCATTTATTTATTTCATTACATTATAGCTCTTTACAAGATTATTAAATAATATATCTATTTATTTAAATTCTAAATTATAAGTTAAATCAATCCACGTGTCCTGAACCTCATGAAATGTTTAGTTGTACAAAGTTTTATAGTATTGGTTTAACTCACTACGATATAGACGAGTTCTTAATATTTACAATCATTAAAAAATAATTTTTACGAAAGAGCCTTAATACATAATATTCACCCCTTCATGAGAAGATATTTATTGTAAAGGGATTCGGCTCCTCTCCATTTTCCTTCCCTCCATTTTCCCCAAGTTCTTGCTTAGATGTGACTGTGAGACACATGGCATAGATAAAAATCAATGGCAAAGATTTAATAGATTAAAATAATATTCTAATTATGATTTAGATAATTAATATTTCATAAGAAAAATAATAATACCATAATCATAAGTCATAACAATATAATATCTTGTCCATAAATATATTATTTCTTTTTCTTACTAGTATTATCTTCTATTTTTGTCCATAAATATATTATAAAATGATTTCTCTTTTTCTAATTATTTTTTCCCTGCGAGTATTTTTTCTATTAATTATATGTAAACTAATTTCAAAGAGAAAGTTCAAAGTTGCTTTCTAAGACTCTTTTTTTTTAAAAAAAAAAAAACGAAAGATAAATACTCGTAGGATTTTTTTTTTATAGAAAAGAGACACTATAAAAAAAGGGTGAATTACATGGGGATTTTCCTGGGGATTAATATGAAATTTTGCAGGAAAATAAATTTTCTGCAAATTTTTATACTAATCCCTAGGAAAATCCCCATGTAATTCACAGTATTCCTATAGTGAGAACAATTTTTATAATATATTTATGGACAAGATATGGAGAGGAGCCAGATCCATTGAGAATATCAAGTCTCTCACTCTCATAAAGAATTCAAGACATATCAAAATATATCATAGGTTTGCCACCCCTTCTTTTTACTACTTAATTATTATAAGGATGAGTTTCACTTTTTTTTTTTTCATATTACTCAACTTTTTATAGTCAAGTCGTATATAAATTTTATTTTCCTTTTCTACTCATCCTTAGTATACAACAAGACAGATAATTATTTCACACCCGAATACTATTTGCTAACTCCTCTTTACCACACAATCAATATCCTCTAAGATTATTCACTTCTTTTTTATCTTCTCCATTTTCTTCTCTAAGTCTTTCAACTCAAAGTGTATTAAAAAATTTGAATCAAAATTTGAGGCTAATCAATTAAAAAAAAATCAAGCTACACAATATGGCTATACAAATAAATAGGTTATAAGCTCAAACGGGGTTAACTAAGGAAAATGTATATGCATGTATCATAATATATAGTTTAAAATATTGTAGGTTTAAACAAGACAAGTTCTATATGTCTTAACATGAATGAATGAACAAGTGCTCACCGCACATGGCATATTAATTGTTTTGAATTTAATTACCTAAGACTCTAATCTTTACAACTAACACATTGAATACTATACATTATTTAAGCCCTTTTCCCATTTTTAGAGTCTCATGCTAGATAATATATGAGTCTACACTAAAATACTTCTAACTTTTTTTTATAATTTTATGAAGAATAAATTCCCATGAAGTCTAACATAGTTTATTATTTAAAGTACTTTACTACTATGATAGACTTCATTGTTTTGAAGATTTTAATACTTAAAAATAATAATTAATTGAAACAATACTAAAAATAAATCTAATCAGTTTAAAGAGACTATCTAAAAGAAAACTATCAAAAAATAAAAGTCGAGAAACTCAAAATAAAAATTAAATAAATAAAAATATGAGATAATACAACAGAATGCCAACAACTTATCAAAATCTGCAAATATATCAATTCAGCCTTCATCCAACACAAGTATCTAACAAAATATAACAGAATAACAACATTTATAATGCTTTT
This sequence comes from Solanum acaule, assembly GCA_036250505.1. NCBI lineage: Eukaryota > Viridiplantae > Streptophyta > Magnoliopsida > Solanales > Solanaceae > Solanum > Solanum acaule. The sequence continues at coordinate 13,116 of JAJOOR010018880.1, forward strand.
TCCGTCAAAAATAATATTGTTACTCTTTTGGCCTTTCTCTATATTGTAGTAAAGTAAAGTGGAGTATAACATAAATACTATAAATATTTAAAGAAAAATGTTAAATCGTTGTATTATTTGTCTGTGTGAATAAATGTTTGGGAAAAAGGACAAATATACCCCCAAACTATCGTAAATGATATGTAGATACCCTCCGTCATACTTTTTGGACATTGGTGCCACTGTCGTCTAAAAACTAGAGCATATATGTCCTTCACTCTAACAGAAAACTAAATAGGGACACATGTCACAATTTTATCCGTCCATCCGATATTTAATAAATGTCGGATCGGTGGATAAGATTATGACACTTGTATGTCCGTTAGTATAAATAATATATATGCTCTAGTTTTTGAACGATAGAGACATCAATGTCTCAAAAGTATGATGAAGGGTATCTACATAAGTTCAGGGTATATTTGTCCTTTTTCCCTAAATATTTTGACCTCTTTAAAGAAAAAAATGGTGACCATTGTGTATTGAAACTAGTTTGATATCCCGTATGAAACCGTATTAGTCCGTACCAAAGACTAGAATATGTCAATTGTGATGACGTGGGCACATTTAAGGGAAAGGCACGTTCCCCCATGTGACTTGTTCCCTTTGCTTTATTTTTTTAAGTGCTTTTTTGGTTCATGACTCGTTGTCTCGAGTCTGCATTGAAGTCGCCGCTAAATTTTAACTATGTATTATAGGGTTCATTCGAGAACTGGTGCATCTAACATGATTTTCTTCTCCTGAATCATCTAATTAAGAGTGAGATAATCTCATCACTACATCAATTGGTTATTTGCTTTATTATTTGTCACTAAATAGTTTCACTTTAATTTTAATTTGTTTTATCCTAAAGTTTTAGACGTGATTTTATGTTTTCTATCTTTAATATGGAAATGAATCTTTGAAAAGAACTACTAATACGTCGGAGATAAAAGATGAGTACCAATCAGCGATTTTTTTTTATTGTGATAAATGTAAGAACAAGCATTCATTACCAAATAATTAAGCATTAGATAATTTAATAATTAGTTGAAAACGATTATTCACATAAAAAGTAACGATTCCACACAATAATATTATATATATAGTTAGTTAATAACGCATTAAAAGTTTCTTGGTGAGAAAATGAGAATAAGGCTGGGTCCAAATGTAGTGGAATAATTTAAATAGTGGGGAAGGGAGTTTCTGTGAAATATTTCAACATTCTCATTCACTAGTATACGTACCCGCGCGATGCGCGGATAATTTTAAAGAAAATAATTACATTATAATTATACTCGAATATATAGTATACACTTGTATCATTTAAATTAGTGTATCAAATATGACACAATTTATCATGAAATTTTAAGTTGTAAGGAGCATCAAATCTAACTTGAATTTCCTATCTAGAATTAAATGGGTAATGGATGCTCAATAATAATTAGATCATCATCTAATATTTTATATTTTAATTGTGTTGTATTTTATGATCGAAGAACTGAATAAGAATATATAGCTCAATTTTAATGATCATTGTGGACTACTTTAA
>JAJOOR010018881.1:0-12813 GCA_036250505.1 Solanum acaule
ACCGCATGAACTATGTACAATTAGCGGATCCAATGTTAAGAGGCAAGTTTCCACAATCTGTCTTCCGCAGGGTAGTAGAACTGGCCTTAATGTGTGTTCAGGATGATCCCCATGCTCGACCTCACACGAAAGACATTGTGCTTGCTTTGAGTTACTTTGCATCCCAAAAGCATGATTCACATGCAGCTCAGTCAAATCAGATTGGATCTCAGGGAGACGGGAGGACATCCCCTGTTGAAGAACTAACAAATGGAAGCTCTGTTGATTTTAATGGAGCTCAGATCGATGTAACAGAAATAAGAGCTTTGAACAAGGATCAAGAGCGGGAGCGAGCTGTTGCAGAGGCCAAGAAGTGGGGCGAGACCTGGAGAGAGAAAGGGAAACAGAATGCGGATGATGATTTAGATTATAAATCAAGGTGGTGATTGCAAGTTAGTTTCCTTGTCAGAGAACTTCGGGTTTCTATTCTGAGATTATCATAAACACTACTAGGGCAGCAGCAGGAACATTTACTCTCATGCGAGTATCTGTGGCAGAGCTAGCATTTTTTTTAAGAGGTGTCAAAATATGAAAAGGTTTACGCACAAAGGACACATAGTATGTATTAAAAAAAGAAATTATTTTATCATCTACAGAGTGTAATTTTTCAGCAAAGTGACACCCCCTGGATACATTTGGGATGTATTTGTATGCTTGACATAATAAATTCAATAGAGATTGTTTGACGACACAACAGTATATGGCATTTATCATTAAGAAGTACTACTAATTAGGTTTTGTTTATGTTTGTTCAAGTACTAACCAAACAAACAAGATGTTTGTTGGAAGATTATGCTGCATTAAAATATAGGCATCCACATGGATTAAGGATTCAAGAGTAATAATGTAAGAATTGTACTGTAGAGAGATTAGTAATGCAGGTATGGATCTTCTTATTTCACTTTTTATCCCTCAAAATATCATAAATAAATTCATGTATGGGTCCATGGTTCGGTTTAAATTGGTTATCGGTTAAAATAAAAACCAAACCAATTTGTTTTTAAATTTCTAAAACCAAATCAAACCAAATGAAAATAATAATTGTTTGGTTGTTGTCGGTTTGGTTCGGTCTGGTTCAAGTTTTTTGCTTTTTTCGATTTGAAAGTAATTAATTAAATTTGTTGAGAGTATACGCATCTCGAAAGACACAAACACCTAATATATGAACAATCCACAAGAAAGTTATTAGGAATCCAATTAAGCAATAGTAGAGTTATTATTACACGAATAAAGAGAATCAATTAAGAAAAAATGTGACTATCTAATGTGACGTAGGGTAGGTAAAAATTAAAGTAATAGATTTTGATGGACTTGATTTTAGGGTCGTTTTGGGAACAAGTTATCCCAAGAATAATTATCTTGGGATAACTTATCCCACCATGTATATGTGATAACTTATCCATCACTATGGTATAAATGGTGGGATAAGTTATCTCAAACATGGCAACCAAACAAGAAACAAAATTTTTATTCCATCACTATTTATTTTTATCCCTCATACCAAACAACCGTTTTTAATAGTTGGGCTAAAAATTAAGGGTAAGCTTGAGAAAATGGTAAAGTTAAGACTTAAGTTAATTAAAATTTAACAAAATATTTATATTTTATTTATGAATAATATATAAATAATTATGAAATTTATATATATAATTTCTCTGTTTGGTTTGGTTGTTTTTACGGTTTTTTTTTAGTCAAACCAAATAATATCGATTTTCAAAATTTAAAACTAAACTTAATTAAACCACACCAAATATTGATTTTTAATTACTTTGATTTAAATTGTGGTTGGTTTGATTTTTTAACAATAACCATGAACAACCCTATATAGGAGTACTCCATTATTTATGGAGACAACAAAAACAAATTAAAGTGGGGAAAATAAAAAAGGTCCTACCGGGAGTCGAACCCAGGTCGCTGGATTCAAAGTCCAGAGTGCTAACCACTACACCATAGAACCAGTTGAAAACATTCTTCAGCTTTTTCTAATTTATAATAATAAAATTAAAATGTCAACATCATCTCGTGCCCAATCACCAATGTTAATTTTCAGTCCACAGAAAAAGGTTTGGCGTTTAATTGAAAAATAACATACTCCTACTACATTCTTTTATTATATTTCTCTACCTTTAATAATACTTGTAATTATACGTCAATATTTGAAAGTTTAATTGACATCAATTCTATTTACATTATTTAAGCACAATAAATATTCTCTTTTTTTTTTTTTCCTGATGAACTCCTTAAAAGTGGAAGAATAATACTATAAAACTGACAAACAGGGTCATTTGGTTGGTGGGTGAGTTAACTACTTAATTTCATTATTCTAGTACAAAATGTATTTCAAAACTAATTTGATATTTGTAACTAAAAATACAAAATTAAATAATACTCCACTACTCCTATTGTTATCTATCCCAAACAAAAATAGGAGGGCAAGGGAGGATGGAAAGGAAACAAAAGTTGATGGGGTCCACTCCAGTAGCTCACCCAACGATAATATGCCACGTCAGTTTGACCATCCTGTAAAGTGAGAAATGGGTCCCCTACCAAACCAAACCAAACCCTTATTTTCCTTTTACACTCTCTTTACCCTCATGCCTTGTCGGCCCATTTAACCAAAACACTACTACTCCCTTTCACCGGAATCTGACTGTTTCGCCGGCAAATTTTATCGCCGGGAAGTCGCTCTCACATTAGTGCTTATATATTCTTACTTATCAACGTTTGTTGCTGGAGATCTCGATTCCTGGGAGGCCATAATAGAGAGGAAGGCCCAGAGATGTATGTGGTTCCTCCTCCGAAACGACCCGATCCATTGTCTGGATCCATTAATGAGTCGGATGACTTGCGGATTTACCAGACATGGAAAGGAAGCAATGTAAGTATTAGCTATTCCATTATTTTCTACTATCTCTTAAAGCTTTAACTATAGTTTATTGACACTGTTACAACTTGCTATCTCATTACAAACTAAAATCCATCAGCCTGGTTTAAAAAAGACCCAAGGAGTAGCTTTGAGGTATCATCTCCTTGGAGAAATCCTGAAGATTATTATTAGTTTTTAGTGGCCAAGCAACACGTAGGAGGATGTGCTCATTCTAGCTTATGTTGTCACATTTACTCTATTTTGGTTTGTGCTATTTTACTTCTCAGAATGAGGTTTTACTTAGAGTAGGACATTGTTGATTATTTTATCTCAATTCTAGGACAAACTTCTTTGGTAGTCCCTATACTGATCATATGCTCATCTATAACTGAATATCTTTCCAGCTGTTCATGTGTTGAAAAATTACTTCTTGATGTACTGAAAAGTGATCATCAAACTTCCTATGTTAAAAATAGTTAAGTTATCTCTATACATATACTCCTTACAAAAGGAAAAAGAAACGTTTATGTGAGACGTGCGTAGAGTTTTCCGATGCAATCAGAATTTATGCCAGTTTTTTCTTAATTTCTGACTGTTAATGTTCTTCTCTGAGCAGATATTTTTCTTCCAAGGAAGGTTCATATTTGGGCCAGACGCAAGATCCCTAGCACTGACCATATTTCTCATAGTGGCCCCTGTCTCAGTTTTCTGTGTCTTTGTTGCTAGAAAGCTGATGGATGATTTTTCAAATCACCTGGGGATATTGATTATGGTTGTAGTCATTGTGTTCACATTCTATGTAAGTTCTCTCCCTAGTTTTCATTGATTGTAACATCAGATTTAGTGTTCTACTGAACAAGCTTACCTGCAGTTTATGATTGCAATTGCAGAGAACACAATAGCTGTATAAGTTGTCTTTATTTAATCTCACAGTTACTGGAAACAAAATTCTGAGTATTGGATAATTACTTAATCTGTGTTGCCTTGGAAAAATTCCAAGTATTAGAAAATCAATGATCTCAAAATTGATAAGATATCAAACTTGGCACTGCATTTCAAGGATGTAAGTTTGGCTTGGTTGTGTTAATAGTCTTTGATTTGACTGTTAAGTGGCTGTCCTTACAATGAAAAGAATTGGCAACCTAATTGCATAACTTTTGCAAGGTTTCTTCCAATTTGTATGGCTAATAGTTTCACATTTGAATCTTACAGGTTTTAGTTTTACTCCTTCTCACATCTGGAAGGGATCCAGGAATAATTCCTCGTAATGCACACCCTCCAGAACCAGAAGGTTATGATGGTACTGTAGAAGGTGGTGGACAAACCCCTCAATTACGTTTGCCACGCATTAAAGAAGTTGAGGTCAATGGCATTACCGTGAAGATCAAATACTGTGACACCTGCATGCTTTATAGACCTCCCCGTTGTTCTCACTGTTCAATCTGCAATAACTGCGTTGAAAGATTTGACCATCACTGCCCTTGGGTAGGGCAATGCATTGGGCTGGTAATAGTTCTTGTTTTTTTCTTAACATATTTTTAGTTGGTACCACCACACTAGTAACTGATATGCTCTCTTTTCAGTTTTACTTTTCACTGCTTGATATGTCTGATGAACTATTGCATATAATCTGATATGAAGAGTTATCAGACATTTTATCATAATCACGCTCTTTCTTTCTGCTTGGAAACCTCATAAAAAGATACTAACAAAAGACTGATTCTTTTACTTATAAAAACAAATAAATGTAAGACTGATTCTTTCTTCTTTATCTTTTTTTAAAAAAATTACCTATTCACTCTAATGTCAATTCGCGAAAACAAGTAAATTTCGTAAAATGTCTAAAGTTAACTTGTAGAGTTGTTGTCTGAATGAAGCAATGCTGTGGATCTGAAGTATTAGATCCTCAAAGCATCGTGAAATTCAGCTCAAGTATATAAATTATGTTAAATTGTTAATAATAATGTATGAATCAAACTCTTTTTACCATTGATGCTGTTGGTAGCAGGAGGAAGTTCAAAGGTTTGTAACTGAGCATTTAGTTCAAATGGCCATCATGCAGACAATTATATGTTTTAGATATATTTAGCTCTCTAGATCTTTGCGGTGGAAATAAGTTAGAGGGTTTAGTACACATATCCACATGTATAAGTTTTCACATTTCGACTGAAATCTTTTTGTCGTTGCGTACAGTACTTGCTGTCGTGAGTCTGAGATTTATGAAGGTATGAAGTTGGGCTGGTCAATTTACCTGTTAACGTCAACGTCCACATTTGATTTCGGAAATATCTATAGTCCATTTGCTTGCGCTGATAATTTCTGTAACAAATGCATCTTTAAAAATGGATCTAGTGTTGATGTCTTGGACTCTTTCCTTACGTTGCACAGATTTCTGAAACTTATGTCTTTTATTGCAGCGAAACTACCGTTTTTTCTTCATGTTTGTCTTCTCTACAACACTTCTTTGCATATATGTTTTTGGGTTCTGCTGGGTCTACATTAAGAGAATCATGGTTCTAGATGACACCACCATATGGAAAGCAATGATCAAAACACCAGCCTCCATTGTTCTGATAGCATACACTTTTATATCAGTGTGGTTTGTTGGAGGTCTTACTGCTTTTCATCTATACCTCATCAGTACTAATCAGGTATGTTCATGGATTGAAATTGTATGCTTCCCTTTGTTTATCTAAGGTGGTTTGGATTTTGATGTGAACTGTGAGTGATGTCTATTTTCTGGGTACTGCAGACTACTTATGAGAATTTTAGATACCGATATGATTGGCGTGCCAACCCCTACAACAGAGGAGTGATGCAGAATTTCAAGGAGATATTTTGTACTAGTATTCCTCCATCCAAGAACAATTTCCGTGCAAAGGTGCCCAGGGAACCCAAGGTGCCAACTCGGTCTGCAGGTGGGGGTTTTGTGAGTCCAAACATGGGGAAGGCTGTGGAGGACATAGAAATGGGCAGGAAAGCGGTTTGGAGTGAAGTAGGGGAAAACGAAGGACAACTTAGCGACAACGATGGCCTGAACATTAAAGATGGCATGTTAGGGCAAATGTCTCCTGAGATAAGAACTACAGTAGATGAGAGTGATCGTGCAGGAATACATCCTAGAGGATCAAGTTGGGGAAGGAAAAGTGGAAGCTGGGAGATGTCACCTGAAGTTCTTGCTTTGGCATCAAGAGTGGGAGAAGCTAATCGAACAGGTGGGAGTAGCAGACCAACAGATCAAAAGTTGTGATTAACAGAGTATGGAAACTGGATTGAATAGATTAGTGGTTCTTGGAGGTGTATGGTATGTGGTCGTTCAGTGTCGTGTATTATCAGTGTTGACAGGTGTGAAGATGTTGGCTTTAGGAAGTGAACTGTTGTGTGATATGAGGGGTGCTTTTCATTCCTAAACTTGTATTGTATGTGTGGATTAGTTAGTGTAATACATAAGTTCTCATCTGGGTTTTGCTATGTTCATGCTAGGCGGTGAATTTATTCTTTGTGCTTAAACAATGTGGTGGGTGCATCACACTTTGGGTCAAGAGTCCCATATAATATATAGTACGTTGTTATTTTACAAGGAAGAATGAGTCTGGTATTACAACAAACATCTCTTTGAGGTATTTTTACATGGCCAACTGCGCTATTTTCTAAAGGCTGGGATGGGTCTACTCTGCCCTTTTGCTGTGAATGCAAATCACAAGTTCTTGTAAAACTCCAGTTAGTTATGTTATGTGGGGGTGGATTTGAGTCAAAATAGAGAAAATACACAAGTACCTCGGTGACTTTTATGTTTGTGGATTCATTATATTATAACCACAATAAATACACCAAACGTGAACGCATGAATAAGTAAAGTTTCACTCCGAACTAGCGTTCAATTGCCGAATAAACTTCTATAGTTTATACCGTAAGTCCCATCTCCATTAGTATATATATATATGGTCGTGTAATTGGCCATCTAGTAATAATTATGGCTCTCGTGACTCACTATTTTCTCAAGTGAGATGAACACACTTTTTTATCTTATTCTTGAGAATTTTGTCACCAACACAGCTGTCGGTGACAAAATTTAAAAAAAATAAAGAAAGTGTAATAATTTGACAAATAGAGCTTGGACTTGGAGGAGTTTTCAGAAATAAAAAAAATAAAAATACATAATGTAATAATTTTTTCTGTTTTTTTGTCAAATCAATATAATTGTATGACAAACACTGCAAAAGCTTAGTAAAAAGATACAATTTAATGCAAAACGTGAAAAATATTCTTTTTTGTAAAACATAATTTTTTCTTCCACTTTATAAAGTGTAAGAAAGCTTCCACGTTACAAAGTGTAAGAAAAACTTACACTTTACAAAGTGTAAGAAATGGTTTTGTTTTACAAGGTGTAAAAAATAGTTCTGTTATATATTAAAATATACACGTTATGAGACTAACGGAAAACGTTTGGAATATTGCATAAAACGAAATTTTTTCTTCTACTAAGCCTATTTTAGTTACTACTAAAATAGTGGCTTATTTTGGTCACTTTTATCTTTTTGTATTATTTAGGTTCCGGACTCCTTCAATCACAACAAAAACAAGAAGTATAATAAGAAAATAATAATGAGAAATTGAACTACTAAACATAATTGGAAAATCTAGAAATTAAACTTAAAAAAAGGAATTAAAATGGTTATTGATCTTCCACAAATTGTTTAAATTTATTATAATATAATATTTTCATGAGGATTTACTTGCGAAAAAAATTGTAAGTAAAATCCTTTTTTCACCAATTTTAACCAAAAATCTTAGGGATAACTTTAGTATTTTTTGCAAGAAAATCCGCGAGTAATTTACCTGCAGAATTCAAATTCCAGGTAGTTTACTTGGGGATTTTCAAATTCGCAGGTAATAATTACCTACGAAGGTATCGAAATTGTTTTGGTAGGAAAATTGGTAGGAAATTAAGTTACCTGTGAATTTTCGTATATAATCCGCAGAAAAATATCCATATAATTCATAGTTTTCTTGTAGTGAAATTGACAAAACATAAATTAAATTCAAAGGAAAAAATTTAGAAAATTAGAATATACAAGAATGATAACACAACAAGAATAATGCAAGATTCTGGATTGCCTGCATACCACAACTTGTGTTTCTGGACTATATTTCATGTCCAAGCACAACACTGCAACCTTCAACATTAGAGACACATGTTAATAAAACATACATAAGGAGCACAAGTAAAGTTAAGTTTTTTGTGTTTATATCAATCTTAGGATTTTCATATTATAGTAAAAGTAATATTCATTGGTGATAAACACACATGTATGTGAAATAGAGTTTATATTTCTCTAATGTATCTTGGTTTTACATCTCATTCATGTATCTGAGATGCAATTCATATTTCTCTAAAGTTCGATTGTGTAAACTTTTACAAATTAGGCTTCAAGATACGTGTATCATTAATGGCGAAATACATACAATAATTTTTAAAGCCGAGATATCATTCAACTAGATCGTTGTACATTAGAAGGAACCAATGAAGAAGATGAAGAGTATTTTGATTAGGCATAACTTACGTATCTTAGTGATTAGTAAAGCGGGAGAAAAAATAACAAGAAGTTCAAATTTGTATCTAGATAAGAAAACACTAGCTAGGTGTAGACAAATCACACTAGGTAATTGAATTCAGATGACTACCTTGCTTTGGATGGTTGTTCCCTGCTGTATTGTTAATATTTATTTTGATTGTTTATTTAAATTATGTTGTATCGTATTGTTTAAATTCATCATTAGTTAACGATAAAAATATTGATTTTATGTAATGACTGATTTGATGTGATCACGTTGTTACCTTAATATTTTCTTTTTATTTTGTCTTTATTTATTATTTAATAATTATATTTCATCTTTTACCCTACTTTTTCATAATAGCTCTACCTCATTCCCTAGTTTTCTTGTAGGTTTATCATTCAAATTATGAATATGTGACAAAATATAACGGAGAACGATATAATCTATCCAAACACTGTATTCATTAGAACAATACATTACGACACAATATAATACAATACAATATATTATGAAACAATGCATCACAACCATCCAAACAAAGTGTAAAAATTAATCCCATCACCATCACTTTTTATGGGAAAAAAAAAGTAACTTAAAAAATTTAAAAATATATAGTCATGGGTAAATATGGAACATCATCACAGAAAAATCAACAAACATTAGTTAGGGTCTTCCACCAACTTTTGCAAATAGGTTATGTACATCCCCTTTGTGCAAAATATTTTGTATATATTAAATTAAAAAGGGAAGAGAGAGAGAAGTGATTTGGGATAAAATCTAGAAAGAGAAATAAATGAGTAATGGTTTATTTTTTTCAACGGATAGGGAGTAAAAAATGATCCGATGTGGCCTGATCCGAGAAATAAAAGGAAATGAAATTAGTTATTTTAGGATACAATTTATTTTCTAAAATATTGGCATATTAACATTTTAAATAATTATTTAAAAGTGTAGATATTTTTATTAATTATGACAGAAATTGTGACCAGTTTGCTTATTTTCCTTTAAGAAGGGAAATTGTACTCGGTGAAGTGTTTGTTCCTATTATCGTAAAACTCAATTCATGTACCTTTCCCCCATAGTCTAATTACTCTATTTCACAAACATAACATGTATCTACGCTTCGTTGGGGGTGTAAAATTAATTTAATTAAGAAAAACATAATCCATCCAACTTTAAGCTATTATGTAAATCAGATTGAAGGAGAATAAAATTACTAGTCATGATTTGTCTGAAATAATCATTAATAATTATATAAAAACTCCAATAAAAGTAATACAACATCTAGATATATAATAACGTTGTGGAGTAGTGACATATCCCATTTTCCAAGTTGCCATATTTTTATTATACTTTCTCCATCCATCGATTACTTTTCCTTTTGCGTGCTGCTTAACAAATTATAAATAAGAAAATAAGTTTACTAATTCATTTCTTAATTATTAGTTTTTGAGATTTTTACAAATAAATATGAATAATTTTTTTAAAAAATAATTGCAAGAGTAATATAGGATAAATTTAATCGATATTTTCTTTATTTAATAAAATGATCAATTAATATGAGATAATTATTTTTAATACAGTGATCAACTAATATAAAACGAAGGGAATATTAATAACAATAGTGAATAGTGGATGGATCCACCTCACCTTTAATAAATAAAGGAAGAATACTGTTTCAAGTGGTCACCAAATTTTTCCAATAAATAAATGTGTACAAGTTCCAAAATACTCTTCTGGCAAATCGCGCTGCCTGGATTGCGGAGTTGCTCATAATGTATGTTATCCATACATGTCAGCATCTCGTGGCTACACATCATATTCTTTTTTATTAATAACTAGTAAAATTATCCGTGCTTTGCGTGGTAATTTAATATCACGAAATTTATAAAATAATACTTAAAATCTAAAAATAAAACACTATATTATTTTACATACACGCTTACGTAGTAACGAACATTAATAATGTAAAAAAAATATGAAAATTATAACTTCTTATCATTTATCCTTAATAACATAAGTATAAATTTATGACTGTAAAAAATACCAGGATCTGTAACATAAGCAATGATGTCAGTGACCAACTCAACAGGAGCAAAGTACACGAATATTTAATTGTGCAGAAGAAGAAGAAAAAAAAGTTAAGAATTTTCGTTGAAATGAAAGGAAATTTCTCTATTTATAGACAACAAAGGGTAGTGTGAACAAATGTTTGTTGTGCCTTATCGGAAAGGTCACAACTATTTGAAAAAGTTTTCGGAAAGGTCACAACCTTTTATGAAAGTCACAACTTTTTCATAAAAGTCGCAACTCTTCATTGAAGTCGCAACTTCTCATAAAAGTCACAACTTTTCATAAAGGGAAAACTAGTTTTGAAAATAAATAAATTAAAAGGGAATCTTGATTTGTGGTGGCGCCACGTAGGCCGGCCTTAGGTTCTCTTTTTTTTTTTAATATATATATATATGATTCCATTGCCTATTGCAATATTTATTACTCCCTCCGTCCCATTTTATGTGGCACCATTTCCTTTTTGGTCAGTCCCAAAAAGAATGTCACATTTCCTTATATGGTAAATATTCAAAGATACAATTCCTCTTTTATCCTTGTTGGTCCCACTTAATCTTAATGATAGTACTCCAATACATTTATGAGGAGAGAGAAAAGTGATTCTACTTTTTAAAGGGCAATTTGGTAAACATTTCAAAGTCTTCATTTATTTCTTAAATTCCGTGCCCGATCAAATGTTGCCACATAAAATGAGACGGAGGGAGTACTTAATTAGAATTTATTTATGTTTCTCATCTTCAAATTTATTCTCTTTTCCAAATTTATATTTATCGCTTCAGCCAATTGTCAAATTCAAGGGAAATGTGTTTTTCTCTATTCATACACCAATTTCAATTTATTAAAATCAGTTCACCTTCTCACTTTATGTATATACTAGTGAATTTGTCCGCGCTTTGCGCGGTTATGAAAGACAATAAGATGCCAACATATACTTACCCAGTATTAATTAGTAGTTAGTTGCCTCCCAACAAATTCATAAATTACTATTTTGAACCATAAATTATAAACTTACAACAATGAAAAATTTATATAATTTTGTTTTAAGTACAATCATTTATATAAGAATTTTCATAGTATATCTCTCATTATATATTATAGGTGGAACTTATTAAAATTTTAGATAATTAAAAATAATTCAATGAATACATAGGAATAAAAATGTAAAACTTAAATTAAATGTATAACTATTCAATGAGTGTGTGTCTATATATATATATATATTTAAAATAAACAAATAAAAGGTTGACTTGTTCTTATTTTTACAATAATAAGATAATTTTATTTATCTTTTTCATCTACTTTCAGTCATATATATCTTCCAAAAATTAAATGGATATATCATGAAAATTATATTCAAATAGGAGTTTGTAAAATTAGCAAGTCAAGTATTTCATTTTTGATGGATATATAACAAAAAACTATTAGAATTTTACTTGTATAAACTTTAATAAGACAATGTATCAGAATAAAATTAAGCAAGAAACTTACAGATAAATGCCAAATTTTATCTCTAGGTAGATGCTGCTTTGTTTAAGAATTTCATCTTCCTCTCTGTAGGAACCCCATGAAGTGAACAAACATGGTGTAGAGGAAGAAACAACCTTCAAAATTGAAAAAATAAATAACTTTATAAGATATTAATATTTTGACAAGAAGAAATATCATTTACATATTTATGATCAAAATATACAACAACAATAAAAATAAAATAAAGCCAAATATTGTTCTCAATTTGAGTATTGACATAAAACTATATTTGCTTACTTCAAATCATAATCAGAAAAAGAAGAATACATATCATTATGATTACCTTCTCCCATGTTTTGAATTTGTGGAAAAAGATTGCAGAATATATGGATGGTTAAGTTGAATGATTGGGGAGTAATTAAAGGGGTTTAATGGGTTTAAATGAGATATAAGTTACAATTGAGGGAGAAGAAGAGGTGTAATTAAAAGAATTAAGTGGGTAACTTTTCATTAATTTTGCAATTAGAAAAAAAATATTGAACTTCCGTAATTAGTACAAATTTTTAGTCAATCAATTATGTTGAAATAGCAAAATTAACATTCATATTCTAGTTACTGCCATTTTCATTGAGTTAATTAATCAATGACTTAATTTCAATATTATTTAACAATAATTTTATTTAAGAAATTATGTTTATGATGTATCCTAATTGTACCATTATTTATTTAGCCGTTACACAATTTCTTAATTATTATGTTTATGATGTATTCTAATTGTACCATTATTTATTTAGCTGTTACACAATTTTTTA
>JAJOOR010018884.1:0-11911 GCA_036250505.1 Solanum acaule
AATTCAATTGAAACTTTAAAGTAACTTTAAAGTTTAAAGTTTTAAATTGAAGTTTTTTAATAATATAATATTATTAATTAATAATATAATATTATATAATAATTAAAGTTAATAAAAATAAAATAAATTACCGATACACAATGATCCGGTAAGAACCGATTCCGGTCTGGTCCAAACCGATAACTAAGGGACCGGACGGAACCTTTGGAAATTTCCGGTAAAGCCGATTTCGGTAAGACCCGGTTTCGGTAACTAAATCCGGTAACGAGGATCGGTTCCGGTAAATCGGTCCTGTTGATCCAGTCCTGTCCAATTACCAGCCTTACTCACAACTTTGCCAACTGAACCCTCGAACCCACTGAAACCCAACATTTCAAACCCTTTTTTTGACCTGTCATCCTATGTGGCAAAAGTAGTTCAAGTGCGTGAATTACACCCACTTTAAGAGTGTGAAATGCTTTTAAAAAGTCAATAACGATAATTTTTTGCCATCTTCCTCAAATTCCCATAATTTCTTCTTCAAATATCCAAAATTTCTTCTCTTTCTCACTCATTTATCTCTCTCCAGAATTCTTCACTCTAAATTGTTCTCCACAATCGATCAGGCCAAGTCTATATTTTATTTTTGTCGCCTTTTTCTTGCTGGTTAATTTTTTGTTCTTCATAATGACTGTTTGTTTTTGCTATTGTGGGCTTCATGCTAAACTTAAGATGTCAAGAATATCAACTAATCCAGGAAGAATGTTTTGGGGTTGTCAAAAATACTCAAATAGTAATGGATGTAGATTTTTTCGATGGGCTGATATGACTGATCCTACATACCAAAAACAATACTACATGAAGAATCAATCAACAAATACTGATCATGGAAGGCATAGAAGGCAGGGAAGGCATGGAAGACATGAAAGACAGGGGAGATCGAGCATTGGTATTGATATTAATGTTGTTGTGATTGTTGTCATTTGGTTTTTATCTTTTGTATTTAAGATGTATTGATGATTTGTTCATTTGAGTACTATGATAATGTAATATAATGTATGAAAATATCCAAATTAAGACTTATAATTATCATAGCAAATTCATAAGCAAAAATAACTTCTTTGTCATAGCAAGTTAACACAACAGTTGAAAATTAAGTTAACAAGTATCATAGACAATGTCATTGAGAATTTAGCTAGGCAAACATGAGTCTGTACTATGAAATATTATGTGTCTTGAGTGCTTGGTGTGGATTGAGTGGCTCGTTTGTAACTTTGTTCTTGTAGTTGCCTTTGAGTAACTGCAGCTCCACCCTTTCACCTTAGTCCATTGGGTTGTAACCAAGATCGATATTGGTAGGCATTGAACTCTTCAATGTAGCACAATGTAACACTCTATTAGTAGTTCCAGACTGTTAAAAGGCAATAATGATATTAGAATCAAACTAAAGGTCCTTAAATGATAATACTTACCCTCTCTATCACACTACCATTTGCTCCAAATAGCACACTAAAACCAGTTGTTCTTGGCCTCTTATATTCGGGATTTGCACTACCTCTTTTAACTTTGCTACTCCTCTTTGAGCCACTAGCACTAGTAGTTGACTGTTGAGTACTAAATTGACTTGTTGATTGAGCAACACTTGCAAAATTTATAGAAATATTTGCAGCACTTCCACCAGTAGTTGTTGCAGCAGTAGTTGCACCTCCAGAAGCTACTGAAGTAGTGGCTAGTCTTTTAGTAGTTGTACCACCACTTCCATCAATATATGTTGCAACAGTAATTGCACCTCTACAAGCTGCTGGAGTAGTAATTGGTCTTTTAATAGTTGCACCACCACTTCCACCAGCAGTTACACCTGTAGAAGCTGCTGAAGTAGTTGCACCACCAGTTACCCATGTAGAAGTTGTTGAAGTAGTTGCACCACCATTTCCACAAATAGTAGTAGTACAACCATTTTTCTACATACAAAATTTTTCCAAACTGAATTAAGAAGTATTGATAAAAATAAATTGCATTAACAAAGTTGAAGAAGTTAAAGCAAAACTTACAACAATTGGACATCCTTTCTTGTTATGTCCAAAATTCTTGCACAAAAAATATTTCATTTTTCTCCCCTTCCTTGTACCTTTCCAAAATTCTTCTTACTAGGCTCATCACTATCTTTTGACCTTTTTTTCCTTGGTCTTTTTGGCATAGAAGTGATTTCGTATTGTGCTTTTAGGCCACATCTTCATGTTTGTCATAGGTTGAATGAACTTACTGTAGGCCTGCAAATATGTTTCCTTCTTGTACCAATGATCACAAATGACTCAACATCTAGATCCTTGTAATGTATTGCAGTGATTCCATGTGCACAAGGAATTCCCTTCAGTTGCCATGACCTACAATTACACACTTTCTCTTTTAGATTACCAACATGTTTATTTAGTGGATCCTGAATCTCATAGCCATTATCTCTATTAAATTTAACCTCACATATGACTACATATTCAGCATTCTCACTAAGAATTTGCATAGCCATAGGTGACATATCAGTTATCCTATCCATTTTTCAGAAAACTCCCTCATTTGAGTCATTCTTTCCATGACTTTGACTCTAATTTCCTCTAACATTGTGATGATTGATTTGAATCTAGCTGTCAAGATCCAACTATTGAATGTCTCACACATATTATTCTCAACTATGTCATACTTGCTATGCTTCTTGAATAATGCCATACACCATACCTCTTTATTGTACTTTAACAAAGTCTTCACAATACATGCTCCCAATAGACTCATTTCATCAAGTTTTGATTGTAAATGAACTTCAAATGGAGCCTTGGCAATCTGCCAAAACTTTTTCCTCCTTTCTTCACCCCTCCATACTTTCTTCTAGTTGGCTCATATATGTCTAGCACACCATCTATGCTTAGCATTTGGCAATAAATCAACAAGTGCTAGGTTAAGACCCTATCAAAGAAAAAAGGCATGCCAAGAAAAAATAATAGGAATATAATTGTAACATAGAAATTGCTATAGCAAAGTAAAAAAAAGACTACAAAGTGTTCTCAGACCTTCTGCATATCCAGACATAACGGTGAGTCCTTCACCTTCAATTTGTGTCAGTTCCAAATTATGTTTGATGCACTTGATAAACCAAGACCATGTGTCCTTGGATTTTTTATTAACTACTGCCCATGCTACAGGGTACATCTGATTATTTTCATCCTTGGAAATGCAAGACAACAGTTCACCTCTACATACACCTTTCAGAAATGCACTATCAAAACCAATTATCCTTCTACACCTCTCTATCCAACCACTTTTTAATGCTCCTAGACAAATATAAATCCCTTGGAATACCTCTTTTTCAGGAATTGTATTCTTGGATGTCCTAACAACCACAGTAGTTCTTGGATTTGTAGACTTCAACTTTTCAGCACAATCATACAATCTAGCAAATTCCTCTATGAAATCACCCATATGCTCATTCATGACTTTCATTTTTGCTCTTTTACAACTTATTTTACTAACAAACAATCCATAATCCTTTTGTACCAAGCCTTGAATATGATGGAGTCTGATGCTAGGCTCACTCATGATTCTGTCTTTGTAAGTCTTATAAATCCAGTTTGGAGTACACAACTTGTTTCTTGTTCTTTTGAAACACTTATGGATATGAAAATATGTCTTCACAATAAAATTTCCAGTATTACCCTTAATACTTTCAAGAATATGCCAAGGACAACCCTTCTTATTACACTTTGCCCTGATCCTCTCCTTTTCATTAGGTTTAAGTTTAATGTTCACACCCTTCTGAATAGAGTAAGTCTGTAGTGCTTCTCTAAATTGAACATTATTCACAAAAACCATATACAACTGAAATAAAAAAAAATTGGCAGTTAGGTCAAAATAGACCTTTGTACTTGAATTCCTAGCTGGTGGATCTACAACCTCATCAGACTCAACAGGATCCCCTTTATCTTCACTAATATCACTGTCAGAATTTGAGCTATCAAAATACAGGTCATCCTCACCCAATTTTCCTTCATATCTTCCCCTCTTATTCTTATTAATATCTTCAAAATCAGCATCTATACCTACATAACCAGAAGGTATCTCATCTACATTTATTTTAACAGCCTTCTCTATACTTGTTCTTGAATGTTTGACTGCGTAGCTTCAATAAACTCAGTATCCAAGTCACTTAAGTCATCAATGTTCTCATCAACATCATAAAGTGACTCAGAATTAGATTGTTCAGCATCTACATCTACATCAGATTCATCAGATGTTTGAAGGTGGTAGGAAGAAAAGTCATTACTTTGACCTTGACCTTCATCCTCATCTAAGTCCTCTAAAGAAACCTCAGGAGCAACAGTCTCCTTATTCTTACCCCTGTCTACCCTAGGTTGCTGATCTTCTTTTATATTTGTATCATTTTTATTAGATGGTTGGGGGGAAGACACATCAACCCTAACATTTATAACAGTAGGGGGGGGGGCTTACATTTTTTAGGAGTAAGCAATTTGGCTATTTGCACCTCATTAGAATCCTCAACAATTAAAGGAATACTAATTTGATGTACACATACACATCAACAAAGTCGCCACCCTTTAAGTTGTTAATAAATCTCAACACATCAGCATCACTATTCAACATATAAAAACCACCTCTTTTGTTAACTTTGCATCCAAAAGTTTTAACTTTTTCAACTCCCAATTCTCTAGCTAATTTCTGAAAAAACATGATATGAAGCTCATCCAATGAGGAGGTTGTGGAAATATGGTTATATTTAAAAATATCTTTCCACAAAAAAAGGACCACATACGTAGCATTTTTTTTAATAATAAATACAAATTTACAGTTACTCTTGATTTAAAATCATTTTTTAAAAATAATTTTAATTATTTAAAAATTCTATTTTTTGTGGTGCTGACACGTAAGCGCTATCACCTCTCCTATTATATATATATATAGATATAAAATATATATATAAATATAAAATACATATATATGAGAAAGAGAGAGAGAGAGATTTTTATTGCTATTATTATCCACATTTGTTTTTTCTTTAAATGAGGAAGTTGTGGAAAGATGGTTAATATTTAAAAATATCTTTCCACAAAAAAAGGACCACATACATACCATTTTTTTAATAATAAATACAGATTTACAGTTACTACTGATTTAAAATCATTTTTAAAAATAATTTTAATTATTTAAAAATTTTGTTTTTTGTGGTGTGACACGTAAGCTTTATTACCTCTCATAGTATATATATATATATATATAGAGAGAGAGAGAGAGAGAGATTATTATTGCTATTATTATCTACATTTGTTTTTTCTTTAAATGAGGAGGTTGTGAAAAGATGGTTAATATTTAAAAATATCTTTCCAGAAAAAGGACCATGTACGTAACATTTTTTTAATAATAAATACAGATTTACAGTTACTCCTGATTTAAAATCATTTTTTAAAAATAATTTTAATTATTTAAAAATTCTGTTTTTTGTGGTGCTGGCACGTAAGCGCTATCACCTCTCCTATTATAGCTATGTAGAAAAATATATAGATTGTTTTTTCTTTAAATGAGGAGGTTGTGGAAAGATGGTTAATATTTAAATATCTTTCCACAAAAAAGGACCACATACGTAGCATTTTTTTAATAATAAATACTGATTTACAGTTACTCCTGATTTAAAATCATTTTAATTATTTAAAAATTCTATTTTTTGTGGTGCTGACACGTAAGCGCTATCACCTCTCCTATTATAGATATAGATATGTTTTTTTTTTTTTTTTTTTTGTGAAGTGAAAATTTGTAAGCATAGTTTGCGGGATTGACAGTTTAACAGACACCACTTTTCCTTACATGGAGATAAACCAGTGTGGCCTTCAATTTATAGTTTGAAATATAATCATAATCATAATTATAATAATAATATAATATAATATAATTAAAAAAAATCTTTTTAAAAATGGCAAGATATGATTTGGCCTTAGGCCTAATCAAGAGAAACGACCCTTCAACCGACAAACAATTCTTCCCGCAAATTTGTTTCTTTATTCTTATTATTTTTCTTAAATATAAAGCAAAACCCACTTCAATAAAGCTCTCAGATTGACATTTTTCCACAAATATTTCAAAAAAAAAAAGAAGAGGAAAAATGGGTGTTTTTTCTGGTCATTGGCCTTCTGAATCAGAGGTAAAGTTCTCATTTTTATAGTTCAATTCTTGTTTTTTTTTTATTGCATTATGGATCTTATCTTGATGGGTGTTGTTGATTTGATTTGTAATCTTGATTTCAAATGATGTTTAAATTATTATTGATGCCAAATACACAATTCAAGTCCTCAAGATATATGGGCAATGGGGGTCATACCACATTGTGTTTTTCCAGTGCTAGGGGTTATGTAATGTAGAATAATAGTGTTGTATTGCTATAAGTGTGTTTGATTTTGTCCCAACTCCTTATGTCAATGATTTTATGCTTATACTCGAGCGGCGGAGCTAGGATTTTCATTTAAGGGTTTTCAAAATAAGAAGAAGTAAACACGGAGAAGTCGAAGGGGGTTATACATAAAAAGTAATTTTTAACAATGCATAGATAGTGTAATTTTCTATCGAAGGGGGGTTTGGATGAACCCCATGACCTTTACTAGCTCTGCCCCTGTACTGGCTACTCTAGATGTTTGTAACAACCCTTTTTGCCCTGTGTCTGATTTCTGTTTGAGCAGTTTTTCTCTTTTGGGCTGCTGTGTTTAAGAAAGAAAGAAGCTTCTGTACAAGAAGAGTCACTAGTAAAATGTTATGTATGCGTTTGAGGAATGTAAATTATAGGAATATTCTTTTGAGCATAATATCTTCATGATGCTATGTATCTAATGTAATAAAATTTGATGTGCCTGTATTTGAGAGAGATCGAAAAGTGGGAAAAGTAAGATCTTAGCTAGTTGACTCAGCTCCAAATATTGGATGTAGTTCTGTAGTATTCACCAAAGTTTGTGATACTCAATCTCCAGATATTCTTCTGTTTGATATTCTTTTGCAATGGATTTATTGAACATTTGTAATTTCAGAACCAGTTGATTAATCTTGTTTCACTGCATCTCCTTGTACCAGTCACAGTTGCTAAGCTAAAACTTCCACTGATTTTGTAACTGGTGCAGTTGGATAAAATACGAAAGAAAGTTGTCGAATTGTCTGGTAGAGATGCTCAGGAGGTTAGGGTGGTTGTATCACCTTACAGGATTTGCCCATTGGGTGCTCACATTGATCATCAGGCAAGTTTATTAGTTATTAGTTAATTATGTCTGCTTGCTTGGTTCTCGACGGATAAAATTTCTACTTGCTGTATTCTACATCTAATGTAAATAAATTATTAGCATATGAATATCATGGTCTGCCTTAATTCAAGCAATAAACTATGCCTCAATTCTGAACTTGTAGACAGTTATTTGAAGCCTCGGCACCAAAGTGTAATTATTTGCAGTTTTACCTTTACTCAAGATCTATATGGAATTATGTTATCTTCTACATGTCTCAGGGTGGAACTGTTTCAGCTATGACAATCAATAAGGGTATACTACTTGGTTTTGTTCCTTCTGATGACACCCAGGTATGATTGTTTTCATGTCTTATAGCCAAATTGTGTAGTGTTTTGACAATGTATGCATGTGATATTGTCGATATGTTGTGAAAGATAAGTTAAATGTTTGTAGTTTTAGCTAAATTTGGTTCTGAATCTACAAGGCTGGATACTGGCTCACACACAATCCTTGTCAAATCCTCTTAGTCTACCAATTTCTATGTTTATGTTGGGATTCTACGTATCTTATTTTTTTATGAACGTAGTTCTACAAACTCTAAGATGTGCTTTAATGAGTACATACAAGTTAATTGATAGGTGTTTGTTCTGGTCCCCTGTTATAGATCTGGTTACGGGATGCTGCAAGGCAAAATCAGAGTCAATGAGGAGTTTGGGAAGAGTTTTTTTTTTAAGAGAACCTCCAATTTTTTGAGTTAAAGTACTAAAAAAAGGAATAATTTTCTGCATACATTTTTTTGAATTCAAATAACTTTAAATACAACACTGGTGGATTTAACCATCCACCTAAAAAACAAGGAAATAACTTCCTACTATTACTCGAATGAGAAAGTACAGAAATAATGTCCCTACTGCAAACAACTGCTACAAAGAAATAGGAAACATAACTAACAGATAAACTGAAGTCAGCTATTTTTCTGATTTTTTAAAATATTCAATGTGTAAACCATTGGTAAGCTTAAGGGGGTGCTAACATTACTCCTGTCTTTTAAATCACGCTTGTCCTCAAGTGGGAAGTGTGGAAAGCATTGTTGCATAGGATGAACAGTTTCCCAAGATGCCTCAGCTGGAAAAGTATGTTGCCAATGTATTAAGGCTTCAGGTATGTTACGAACCACCTGAAATTCAAGCACGGCCAAAGGTTTGGGTGAGGAAGCTTCTGGCAAACTCGTAGGAAGAGTTCAGCTGCTGGTGTGTCTAGGTCACGAAAAAGCTTCAAATTAGAGACATGAAAAACCAGATGAAGTTTTGTACTCGATAGGAACTCCAATTTATAAGCCATGGTCCTAATGTGCTGCTCAATCCTGGAAAGGTCATAGATATTAGACAACAATTTCTGATTACGACAAGTAGCCAGAGAAATCTGTCTATATGGTTGTAACTTCAATAAAACTCTATCCCCAACCCGAGATTCAACTTGTCGATGTTTGGAATCAAAATTAGCCTCATTTTCTGTTGAGCATGCAACAAATTTGTTGCAAGGGTTGAAGAATCTGATCCTGAGATTGTAAAGCTATAGTAAAGCTATATCCACTGCATCCAATCTGGAAATGCCAGGATAATAAGATATAAGATGTGGTGGAGGACACTACTTCAAAGGGTTAAGCTTTCAAAGAAGTATGATAACTGGTGTTATACGATATTCAGCCCCGGTCCAACAATTTGGTAGGATGTCACTAGTAAAACATCTTAGATACATCTCCATACTATCCGGCTGATACCTTCTGTTTGGCCATCAAATTGCAGGTGATACACTGAAATAAAACACAACTTGGTACCACTGAGGGGGAAGAGTTCTCTCCAAAAGGTACTTGTGAAAGTTACATCACGGGCACTAGGAATGGTTACTGGTAAGCCATGTAATTTGAAATATTGTCAAAGAAGAGCCATGAGCTTACAACAGAGTAGGGATGAGCAATTTGCAACAAGTGACAATATTTAGAGAAACGATCCACTAGTAAGATTTCATTTTTTCATGAGAAGTTGGCAACAAGTGACAATATTTAGAGAAATGATCTACCACCACCAAGATTACATTTTTCCCATGTGAGGTAGGCAAGCCTTGTACAAAATCCAATGGTAAGTTTGACCACATTTGCTCCACTGCTTCCCATTTGTAAACAATGGTGGAGACATGATTTTTGTCAAGGGAATTCAAGAATATTTTAAAAAAAAACGCTCGAAGAGCTAAAAATATTAGAAATTTGGGCTAGCGGGAATTGGACTATGTTGTCTAAGAGAATTTGAAGCCCCTTTACCGCCGAGGTAATCCTTTGGTTTGTGTCAAGGGGATTCAATGTCAAATATATATACACAATAAAAATTTAACCCTATATGCATAGAGTTTTTTTCCCCTGTTTTCCAACTTCGGTCCACCTAGATCCGCCCATGTTTGTAAAGAATGACATCCACTTGTCTCGGAAGTCCCATAAATGGGGCCCAAGGTCTTAATCCAATTGACACCTAGAACACATCAAAGCCACTTAAATTGAGAACATATAAATTAATAAGAAAAGCATGATTAGCAAACCATATTGGAACATTGTCCCAGATTTCTGACCTGTTCTCCATTTCTCACCACTATCCTTAACCCATCTCGCCTGTTGGCTTGAAAATTGAATTGCGACACGTGTTTAGAGTCCATAAAGCTATAGGTGCTTCTAGAATCAACCAATGATATCCCTGAATTCCCTTTCAATTGCCTTGAAAATGGATATTTTGTGGGGCTGTGATACATATGATGGATGCAAAGAAATTTGAGGTTGTCTGTACTAGGATTTGACTCTTATTTGACAGATTTTCCCTCCTCTTCATCTATGAGACAATTAAGACTAATTTCTTGCACTGATGGCCTGGAGTGAATGGTTCGTCACAGTTGTAACAGAGTCCCTTGAGTCATCTTTCCTCCATCTCAGTTCTGGTCAATTTCACAAATCTGGTGCATTATTGAGGTGAGAAATCTATTATTTTTTTTTATCTATGGGAATCTGACAATTGCAAATGAAGGGGTTGTCCCTTGCTTACATAAAGCTGAGATATACTCATAACAATATCTAAATCTGGAGGATCATGCAACTCTATCTCAATGGTCTTATAGACAGCAAGACCACTTATATAAAGTTAAATTTTTGTGACGGTGTGATGGTACTGGCCTGTGAACCAGTTGCTCAAATTTTCCGTGATAATCTGCTGCTCCACAAATCTTATGCTCGAATAATCCACAATTATTCGGTACATTTAGAGCAACAAATCTTTGGGGAATATTTAGAAGATAAACAAACCCCCCTTTCTTATCGATCAGGTAGACAAATCAAGTCATGCCTCTATAATCTCAAAATCAAGAAAAATATTCGTGATAATCTGCATTAGACCCGATGTGGCATAACCTAGTCAATTCTCCAACTTCTGACTCATGATTGGTGATCCAAAATGGAAGTTACATTAACGTCTGAATTCATCTCAGGAGGATTGAGGCATATTGTCTTAAGTTCAAGGAACCAGAGTTGTATTCCCTTCCACATGAAAAGAAACAAGTCCAACCTTTCTTCTTCTGGAGTTTGTTGGTGTCTAAAGCATTGTTTATACCTGTTCAACCATCCCAAAGTGTCCTCCTGGCCAATAAATCATGGAAAATTCAACTTCGTATATTTAGGCATATGATGGAGCTTTCCTCGGTTTCCGATCCCGACCCTCATGCCACTCAGTTTACCCTTCCAACTTCAATTTTGACAGATATTTTTTGTTAAGTCAGAATCGAGCCTTTGAATTTGCTAAATCCTTTGTGAGTACATCCAAGTGTGCCTTTATGGCTTCCTATCTGGCTAAATTGGTTGCACGTTCTTCTTGGAACAAGTTCACCAACTGTGCCAATTGTTGCTGGACTTGGACTCTCGTAACTCCAAGCTCTCATCCCAATTTGTTATGGTCCCTTGTTATGGATTTGGTTATGGGACATTGCAAAACAAAATCAGAGTCAATGTGGAATAAATGAGGAGTCTGGGAAGAGGTTCTCTTTATGCGACCTACGGTGCTGGTTCGTGAAGAGAGAACCAGCGAGTTGAAGTACTCAAAATCTGGAGCAATTTTCTGCATGCATTTAATCAAATTCAAATAACTTTAGATACAACACTGGTAGATTAACCACCCACCCAAGAACAAGAAAGCAACTTAATAATATTACTGGAATGAGGAAGTGGAGAGATAACCTCCCTATTGCAAACAACTGCTACAAAGAAATAAGAAACATAACTAACAGATATGCTGAAGTCATCTATTTCTCTGATTTTTAAAAAATTCCATGTGTAAACGGTAAACCGCTGGCAGATTAAGGGGGTGCTAACAGGGTTGCTATGAATTGAATCTTTTATCTGGAAAGCTGCAACTGAGACACAAGTAAGTAGATGTAGTTATAGGATAGAAGTCATTACTCATGTCCACATTGATGTTTATATCTGTCTTTTACAACACTTGAATTATGTTGACTGTGTTTGGTTTTACTTTGTAAACCTGGAGAAATCTGTCTAGTTAACACTGGAATTTTACTTTGTAAACCTGGAGAAATCTGGCTAGTTAACACTGGAATTTTACTTTGTAAACCTGGAGAAATCTGGCTAG
>JAJOOR010018885.1:0-12211 GCA_036250505.1 Solanum acaule
AAGCATTTCTCAAAGTATTTAACTTATGAGTATATTCAAAAAATGATAGTATAATAAAATTATCATTTTGTTTAATTGTTTGATTTGCTTCTTAAAGGATATACCAAGTTGATACTGACAAATAAAATAATGGAGAGTGGGAGTAGTTGTTATCTGAATTTTTAGGAGAATACAATCTAGCCTCCTTAATTAGAGTTGGTGTTGGGATATGATTCAGGTGCTACTTCTATATATGATATGATATTGAAGGTCAAATTAGTCCACCAGGCCTATAATATTATCAATTTGCTTATTGCTCTTTTTATTGAAGAGAATACAATAAATATAATGAAAAAGAAGAAAATTTTATGGTAGAAGCTAGCAATTAATTAATTGAGCAACTTTCACATATAGCAAACACAAAAATCATATTTGTATGCTATAGCTATAGTTTGCATAATTCCGCTCCATAGCAAACATTATGTTTGCTATGGCTATTTCGCTATACATACATACAAAAGAAGCAATTGTATAATCTGTTTCGGTATACATATACAAAAGAATCAATTGTATAATTTGTGTTTGTATAAAGCGAGAAAGACTAAAGAGAACTGGGCAGGGGAATATTTGTATTGTATAATTATAAGTGTATAGGACGAAGATATATGTATTTGCATGTGTATATACAATTTTCTCTCGCTTTATACAAACAAAAACGTAGTTTATACATTTATGTTTGTATAAAGCAATAGAGACGTACGAGGGAGAGACTGGCAAGCGAGATCTGGGAGAGGGGAGAGAGGGGATCGAAAATATATGTATATATACAATTTTCTCTCGCTTTATACAAAGAACAACTTTCACATATAACAAACACAAAAAACATATTTGTATGTTATAGCTATAGTTTGCATAATTGCGCTCCATAGCAAACTTTATGTTTGCTATGGCTATTTCGCTATACATATATACAAAAGAAGCAATTGTATAATCTGTTTCAGTATACATATACAAAAGAATCAATTGTATAATTTGTGTTTGTATAAAGCGAGAAAGACAAAAGAGAACTGGGCAGGGGAATATTTGTATTGTATAATTATAAGTGTATAGGACGAAGCTATATGTATTTGCATGTGTATATACAATTTTCTCTCGCTTTATACAAACAAAAACGCAGTTTATACATTTATGTTTGTATAAAGCGATAGAGACGAGGGAGAGACTGGCAAGTGAGATCTGGGAGAGTGGTGAGCGAGATCTGGGAGAGGGAAGAGAGGGGAACGAAAATATATGTATATATACAATTTTCTCTCGCTTTATACAAACACAAACGCATTTTATACATTTGTGTTTGTATAAAAGCGAGAGAGGCGAGGGAGAGACTGCCGAGAGTGGCAAGCAAGATTCACTAGGGAGAGAGGCGAAATAGCTACAGTTTACTACTAGGTACAATTAAATCAAACTGTGGTTATGACATTTAATTTGAATTAATAGTTTGCTACTATATACAGTTTTTTCTTAATTAATTAAGGTGTCGATTCTCCAATTGTTAAGTTGTCAAAGTTGAGACCCGCAAATAAATATATTAACCTGATTATTATTTCGTGATTGGAGTATATACCCCCTCTTCTATTTATTCTCATGGAGATATATAACACTTTGATTAATTGGGGATATTTTAATAAAAAATAAATAAATATATTTTCTACAAAGAAAATTGCAGCAAGCTTCTTCTCCCTTTATGAACAACAGTACATTTAAAAGGATTTAACTCGTATATAATGTATATTGACTGTACAAATTTGTTATACAAGTCACTCTGACAGTAGTTAAGAATAGCTATTCCTTTTTTTTTCTTTTTAAATTAAATTTGCCTTGGGTAGCAAGGGATTTGATTTGAACTCTTACCTCGTAAATTAGAAAGCAAAAGGTATAAATCAAGAGAAAAGGAACAAAACCTTCTTTTTTTTTTATAACTTATGTAAATAATTTATTTGTGTTATAATATATGTCAAACAATTTTAAAGATAGTGTAATTATTTAGTTTTGATCATTTGACAAATAAAAGGATCTGATAAGGGGATCTGATCCCATGTGAGAATGGTGTTCCTGTACGAGAAAAGGACAACTAAAAAAAGTACTATGCATACTCTGTCATCTGTAGGAGGTGGTGCGCGTCTGGTGCAGAGTGGCAGGATCGTTGGCCAATAACATTGCTTCTAGGGTTTTGTGTTCATTACATATAAGCTTCATATCAATGGACACAACCTTAGTTTTTGCATTCTGAAAGTTCAAAACATAGCAAAAGCCATTCTCTCCAAAAATATTCTCCTCAAGAACAACAAGGGACCCGATAGATCTAGAGTTTTCATTGTTCTTAATTGTTGTAGGTTTATATTTCGGTGCTTATTCTTGTAGATCTATTCCTGTGTTATAAAGAAATCAAATCAGTTAGTGTCTTTAACATTGAATCTGAGTTGTAGCTAGAGTTAGCTATGGTGAGTTAGTGAAGTCTAAATCGATTAGGGTTAATTGATTTAGTGGGCAACAGAGTTGTTGCTTTGAAACTTGTTAGTAACAGAGTTGTTATAGTGAGGGGGAAGGGATTTAGAGTTAAATTCCTAGATTGCAATAGACTGCAAGAGATTGTAATCTGAATCTTTGCTCCTTGATGATAATGGAGTTGAGTTGAAATCCTGTGAGTGCAGGTCATGGTTTTATCCTCCCTTGAGCAAGGGGTTTCCACGTAAACTGCTTGTGTCATTTATTTTAACGCTTTTATTTAAGTTACTGTTCCAGCTGAGTCAAGGGACCTGATCCGTTTACGTATAGTTGATGCATACATTCTATCAAATAGTGAACCCCAAATGAAATAACAAGAGACAAAACTGACTTGTTATAAGAAATGACAAAAAGAATCCAAACTAGCGAACATCACAATTACAATTTTTTTGGAGAGCTTGACTCCGAATTATTTTGGAGGTATGGTTCGGTCCCTCTTGTATTTCCACCTTTCTGATGAAATACAACACATTTAGGCGATAGCCTATTAATATTTTTAAAAATCACACTTACAATTGAAAATAAACAAATTCTTCAAACAAGCATTTTTCCATTCTTTTTCTAACAGATGCTCAAACAAAGATCAATCAGAAGCACTTATATAATATTTTCTAAGAAAAAACCTAGGTAACAATTTTCCAAGTCAAAATTTTCGAGAAGAAGTAATATTTACCTTGCCATTGATATATCCACAAAAGATAAATCACAAACACACAGAATCTAATACATACCATTGTTTCATATGCCGTTGAATTTGGCACATAACCTTCTTGTTGTTGAGGACGCTGAGTAGGATTACCGATAACAAGACGAGTAATGCATCTGAACCAAATAAGGTAAGGGTCATCATATCGAAGTGGTTCACGATTGACCGGTGTATCACAAATATATTGAAGTCGTTGGTTCCAAAAAGGCAACCATTGTGCATGCTCCAACTTGAGGCTACTAGCCATTTGATTGATCATATCTTGTGTTGCCAAGTCAGGTAACTGTAGTTGTTCGAGCATATGCGCATTAAGTGCAGTTACCTTGAGGCTACTATGGTTGAAGTCTTGAGGACGTGGAATAAAACCTAACAATCTTTGACAAATGTTTTGCCAATACCCTATGGTCCTCATCGACTCATCACCAAGTACTGGATCACCATTCACAAGTTACCCATACAACACTTCTACATCTTGCAAGGTGATTGTCGCCTCACCCGTCCTAAAGTGAAATGATGAGTTTCAGGACGCCATCTCTCTACTAGTGAAGTGATCAAGCTACGATCAATAATAGGTCGATATGATCTATAAACACCATATAATCTTGATAATTCATCACTTCTAAGACTCGTGGATGAATGGGATATTTCTTTATGAGGTCCCAAAATTTTCCATCACACCTCCTCGTATTTAAAATCATATTAACACTTCCATCTCATATATCCCGTGACCTATGAGTAAGCTGTTGAGTTAACACATATGGTTCAAGTGGACCGGGATCCAATTGGTATGCACTATAACCAGCCATATGTACATATCTATTAAAATGAAAAACACCTATGAAAGTAAATTAAATATTAACCTAATGTTAGTCCAAAATATAACAAGCAAATCAAAATAAATGTACTGTCACCTAATGCTTCTTTAAAAATTTGGAAAATGAACTCAATTTTAGTAGAGGCCGATTGCAGGTCAACCTCATAGTTATTGTCTCCCCTTCCATTTTCATGTGAACATTTTTTTCATTGTTTCTCTTTGCATCAACAACATGCATGAATTCAAAATGAAAACACAACATACAGATCAGAATTTCTTGAGTGATTATTCTATATAACAAAAACGATATAAATACGAGAAGATAGAAATTCTAAAATTCAAGCATTCCTTCTACTATTTTGTAAGGAAAAAAAAACATACCTCAAGACTCAAACACAGAAAAACTAACTTGATTCCAAGCTTTTCGGAATATTTATAGCCATAATTTATCGTGAAACTCGTTATAACAAGAAAGCCATAAAAATTGATTTTGAAATAAAAGAGCTACCGTTTATCCACGAAATGAGGTTTTGACCCATATTCATTGTCTTTCTGTGTTTTTGTTCTTTCACACCTTCTCTTCATCCACAAATTATCGATCGGGAATGGAGTTGTGGGGCCTGAGAAATTTTTCAATCGCCACTGCACAACTGTTTTTACAACAAAAGGTTTGAAAGGGTTTAACAACAAAAGGTAATGGAACATTGAAGTTAATAAAAACAAAACGACATCGTTATTTAAGAGATGTGGGCCTCTGCCACGTTTTAATCTAAAATCGTTACTGCCAGTAACGTATATTTACTTAACAGCATTAACTTTTTTTTTAATCAAATAAAGCCTAAAACGTTACTATGAAGTACGTTTATACTACTTTTGTAAAAAAATTAAAAAATGTATTAGTTAGGTGAATTCGTTTTTAAAATAGCTTATTTTGGTCAAAAACTCCTCTGTCATCTGTAGGAGGTGGTGCGCGTCTGGTGCAGAGTGGCAGGGTCGTTGGCCAATAACATTGCTTCTAGGGTTTTGTGTTCATTACATATAAGCTTCATATCAATGGACACAACCTTAGTTTTTGCATTCTGAAAGTTCAAAACATAGCGAAATCCATTCTCTCCAGAAATATTCTCCTCAAGAACAACAAGGGACCTGATAGATCTAGAGTTTTCATTGTTCTTAGTTGTTGTAGGTTTATATTTCGGTGCTTATTCTTGTAGATCTATTCCTGTTTTATAAAGGAATCAAATCAGTTAGTGTCTTTAGTGGGCAACAGAGTTGTTGCTTTGAAACTTGTTAGTAACAGAGTTGTTATAGTGAGGGGGAAGGGATTTAGAGTTAAATTCCTAGATTGCAATAGATTGCAAGAGATTGTAATCTGAATCTTTGCTCCTTGATGATAATGGAGTTGAGTTGAAATCCTGTGAGTGCAGGTCATGGTTTTATCCTCCCTTGAGCAAGGGGTTTCCACGTAAACTGCTTGTGTCATTTATTTTAACGCTTTTATTTAAGTTACTGTTACAGCTGAGTCAAGGGACCTGATCCGTTTACGTATAGTTGACGCATACATTCTATCAAATAGTGAACCCCAAATGAAATAACAAAGAGACAAAACTGACTTGTTATAAGAAATGACAAAAAGAATCCAAACTAGCAAACATCACAATTACAATTTTTTTGGAGAGCTTGACTCCGAATTATTTTGGAGGTATGGTTCGGTCCCTCTTGTGTTTCCACCTTTCTGATGAAATACAACACATTTAGGCGATAGCCTATTAATATATTTAAAAATCACACTTACAATTGAAAATAAACAAATTCTTCAAACAATTAGTTCACCTTCCTGCAGTTGACACGAATCTGGCCTTGCTTTCCGGTCAATGGCTTGATATCACCCATCTTAATCATAGACTCAGCAAAATCTTTCGAAAACATCCCTAAGTTTTTACTATATTTCTCAACAAGATCATCGGTCTTTCCTCCACTAAATAGTGCTTGATCAGAATGTAAAAGCCCTTTCTTGGACCTTAAGTCACTAAAATATTTTGAGTCGAAAAGAGCCGGAGTTGGATCAAGTGGAGCAAGATTGGAATCACCTCCACTACGTGGACAATTCGCTTGGCGTTGTCTTCTAAAGGTGGGATCAATGTTTTTAGTCTCATTGTAAATGCGATTCCTGAAGGTGAAACATTGAGCAAACCCTAGTGTATGGGCACCGGAGAGAGCAACGAGGTCTTCCTCATCCAAACCTTGCTTCTTGAAGTTTTTGATAAGTGCAGGTAAGTCCATAAACGGAGTTGGAATATTGTCATTGGCCGCGGTTCTACTTGCTGTAGTCGAGTCTCTTCTTCCGAGTTTCACTTTCCAACTTGGTCCATGTAGCTGTTCATGTAAAAATATGTTAAGAAACAAATTGATAAGCTAGAGATCAAGTATATATTTTATCTTATTTTAAGATAATAAGGGAGTAGTAATAATACGCACAGCAACTACGGAGTCACGAGCTGCAACAGCTAAGATGTCAGCACAAGACACAACTGGACGTCCACAAACTTTATCAACCTCTGATTTAATTTTATCAATCACCTCAAATCCTCTAGCTGAATTGTTATTAGCACGAGAAGTCTTTTCACTATTAATAGTAGAAGTTTGATCAAGAAGAATTGAAGCATCACAACCCTGCATTTAGAAAGAAGTAGAATAATTAATAACGACGAATATATATAGCAACCAAAGTACCAAATATTAAGTGGGAGATGAAAAAGAAACTCACATTAACGAAACAATCATGAAAATGTAAACGTAGCAAAGAAGCACCCATTCGTCTCTCTTTTTTGACTGCATCCTCAACAACCCGTTTAATGGTTGGTAAAGCTTTGGGACAAATATGGTGGTAGAAATCATCGGACAAGTCCGAAAACGCCATGCCTGCTAGAGAAAACATGACTAACACATAAATAAAGAGAAAGCTACGAGAAGCCATTTTATTTTTTTAATGAAGTTGTACACTTCTATTTGTTGTTAATGATTATGAGTGATGATATATGAGAGTAATATGTGGATGTATTTATAGGTCAATAAAAATGTCTACGAATGAGCCAACTTTGACAATTTCTAATTAAGAGGACAATTCATGCACGAAATGTTCAGACTATATAATTTACATCAATTATTTTTAATGCAAATTTAGTTGGGCTGCGTCTCTCGTTTTATGATAAATTAAAATAAAATATAACCTACTAATTATTAGGAAATGTGTAGATTAAAATATATCAATTTTGACTTGACATTTATATAATTGTACGTTGTAGTTTCCACTTTGTGTAGCGGAAGCATTTTTTTTAATGATTTTATCTGCTGGATTTTGTGTGTGGTTGGTGTGTGGTGGGGTGGGGGCTGCGGAGGAATATTGCAAAACCAATTGAAAATTTTAAAAATTATTTCTTCCCTCCAAAAAAAAAATATTCTCAATTATTTAGGAAAAACATATATTAATCTATATATTGCATTGAATAGGCCAGTAAAAGGGGGTAAGACATTTTCTACTAGAGTTTCCTGTTTATAACAATGCTCGAATAGAAACTAGTAACTAAAGATAACAAACAATTGAAAACTAAGGGTGTGTTCGGTTGGTCAAATATGTTGAAAAATATTTTTTCTAAGAAAATAAGTTTTTTTTAAAAATGAGTTTTCTAATGAAAGTAGGGAACACAAGTTTTACTAATGACATTTCACATTGATTGTGTCCTTTCCATCCTCCAACAGACCTCATTTCCACCCCCACATTAGCCCCTACCTCCCTACCCTCACCTCTTTTTCTTTTTTTGGTTCATAGTAAGTTGTTTCACCCTGAGTTATGAACACTCGAAGGTGATGGGGGTTTGGCTTTGACCCCACCCTATGTATTGATAATTATGGTTACATAAATGGAGTGGATGTGAGCCTTACCTTCGCAACACATGACCTCTCATAGTATTTTTCTGAATTTATATAAATGTTTTTAGGATAATATAATTTTTTATGCTTATCTATACTAAACACTAAAAAATAAGTAGAAAATTCACTTATTCTCTAAAAACATTTTCCTTTATACCGAACACAACCTAAGAACCACTTTCTACAAGGATATATATATATAGCCAAAAGATTTACTTCATGAGAATGGTTATTTAGACTGATATTATATGAGGAAATTGTTAAAGACATATCTAATTAATGAAGTAAATATACATATGATTTATAGATGATATAATCAAATATTGTCAGTATGATATCAGAATAGGCATCGCTACCCACTGTCCAAAAAAATAAGGCCGGCATGTGAGCCAAGTGGTGTGTTGATCAAATAAATATGCTCTCTTTCGGATAACCTAAGCTCCCATGAGATATATAGTCATACAATTCGAAAGAGTAATAAAAGAGTTTTGCACATTAATTAATACTACTATTATATTACAAGAAACTACCAACTCTAGATTTGGAAAAGAAAAGGTCAACTTAGCTTCTCTAAGACAAAACAAAAGATAATCAAGAATAGTTGACTCATAATTATCAGAGTTCGTTTTTATTGGATCATTCATTAATTATTTATAATTTAATTCAATAGTAATCAATCATATGGCACCTTGCCGTACCGCACTCACCAAAACTATTTTTTAAAAATATATGCTGAAGAAATTATGCAAGCAGTAGATCAACAACTATGTTTGAATAATATGTTTTGTGTATCTTTAATTTTGTCAACGCATTAATAAAGGTTTTAATAGTATCATGTTTCTGCATGCATGAACATATATTAATTGGAAAATGAGACTGATGAAAAACTGTACTAAATTGAACTCGCTAGAGAAAATGTCATAAATTTAGCTCCTTAATTATATACTTATTAGTTTTAATCCTTTAAATATTTAAAAAATTATCAAATAATTTGGTCTTTATCTATTCTTTTAATATCAATTGGTTAGGTTTATATTAACGGTATGCGTCTGTAAAATTAAACTTTTAACCCTTTTTTTTCAATTGTTTCAGTCTCTCTCTGCTACTTTTTCTTCAAATTACTCTTATGAAAAGGATCATAACCTCAAAAATTCAAAATAAAATTTATGAAGAAGGTAGATATTAGATATTAGTCCTAATTTTATTCAATGAAGGATAAAATGAAGCATATTATTGTTGTTAATGACTTGCTAAAAACCAGATTAAATTCGACAAAACTAAATTTTTTTTATCAGCTAAACTAATTAATTGTAGATAATTTTCCAGAGCCTATTCTAGACTACTTTTGCTAGAGTTCCATTGAACTCAATGGTGCATCATGTGTAACTTTTTGCTGGATGAAATAAGATGCACGTCCAATTCTGGATGTAATTTATATATTAAAAAGATGTGTTTAGCCAAAAATAAAAGTGCTTTTAAGTAGAAAAGTTGTTTTTTTTGTTATTAGCAATAAGCTATAAATTTCTATTTTCTTCTGAAAGTAAAGCAAAAAAATTATAGTACTTTTTTCATTTTAAATTATTTGTCCAATATATTTTAACTTGATAAGGAGTCTAAAACGTTAAAAAGGACTTTTGAATCTTGTATATTTAAATTAAAAATTTGTTAAATGTATCAAAATGTCCTTTAATATTATGATTTTAACATGCAATCAATGTGAAAAGTTGGAACTAATTAAAGAGTTGCTAATTAAAAAGGTAACGAGACATACACTTTTAAGCGGAATAAAAAGGAAAATAGGACAAATAAATTTAAATGGAGAAAGCTATAGCGTAGTGACAAGTCTCCTTAAAGTTAACTTTTACATCTGAAGTTCGAATTCTAGCGTGAGCATTTCATTTTTTTTAGCTTTCTTTTTCATTTAGTTTCAGTTCCTAATTTTCTCGCTTTTTTTATTTAAAAAAATCGTGCTAAAAATGTGCATTTGAACCCAAAAAAGTTTAATTAAGGTCCAAATTCCTAAAGGCTAAATCACTTTTCACTTCTCAAATCCCTATTTTTCGAATCCCGTGAGTAAAAATCCTGAATCCGCCACTACTGATATTTATTTATCAAAACTCTAGTCAGCTGTCTTATCCCTTTTCCCTAAAAGTTAGTGCCCCAATAATATTGACTTAAAAAGATTCATTCCATACTTTCAATCATACAATTGAGTGATTGACTAACTTAAACTTGGTCGACCTATGATGTCTATTAATCAATACTCGTGTTATTATACTCATATTATTTTTATTGTGTCTTTTGATGCAAATTATGCCGATAACGAATTTAGCAGGTCAAGGCTTATCCCGACCTACCCCTTCCCAATTACAATAATCCTAAATCTATCAGCAAGACATCTTTGAAGTATGGCAACACGACAATGTTTTTAGGTTTAGCAACTCTCAAAAGAATAAGGCAGACATTGACAAACTCTAACAACACTCTTTTTTTTTTTTTTTAAGTAATGCAATTTACCCACTTCCCTGATCCTTTTGAAGGATAATATTATTGTATCCGGCATAATAATGGTGGATGCCAATGCTATGCATCATTGTAAAAGTAATCGGGAAGGGGATTACAATGTGGAGAATCGAACCTTCACCAATAAGGTCGGAGGTTAGGTAGTCAACCAACTGATAACAAGAGAATATGTTTGAGTTTAGAAAGTATTTATTTTCTACAACAAATAGGAAAAGGAGCTAGTAAAACACGATATCCTTTTTAACAAGTGCTCCTGCACATATTTGAAATATAAAATAGATAGTGTAAGAAGAAGGAAATTAAACCAAAAAAGAAGAATATATTCGAAAAATAATATTAAAATAAAATTTTGAAAAATCAATGTAATTATCAGAAGTATTCTTAGTTGAGAATTGAAATCTTCATATCAATAATTATATTGAATTATATGTTGATCGAATAATTTGAGACTTTGGTATGATCAACACAAGTAATAGTTTGTCCCACTCTGTATAACAGGGCAGTTATTTACTAGCTTTTCTTTTTGCATAAGTAGACAAAAAGCGCTTTTAGAAGAAAAAGAAAATAAATTTACCCTCCTCTTTGACTTTTATTTGAAGTTATTACTTTTTACTTTTGTTGGTAGTCGAATGATGTAACAAATGATTAGGATTTGAAAACTGAAGAAAGATATAACAATTTTCTCCAAGGGTATGACCAAAAGGTTTACTTCATGATAAAAACGGTTTCATTCGATTGATATTATATTATATGAGGGAGGGAAGTAATCGTGGATAATATTTTATATTGGGGCATCTAACCACTAATTGACAGCCAAACAAAACATAGTATTCCTTCGTCTTAATTTAATTTATACGATGTAGTTTAATTGATGCAGTCCCTCAGTTTTTTACAATTTTTATTACAAAACTCAAAGAATAAGATCGATTTTTGAAATGCAAATTTACAATTGAAGAGTATAAATAAAAATGATGAAGAGCATGTGAGGTTGAGTGATAGAATTGACCAAAGTCGTAGAAAATACCTGGGTTCGATTATGAATACCTACATTTTGTATGTATATCTTTGAAAAATCGATCGACCCTTGTTCGTCGGTTTCACGAAATCGGCAATGTACACACTATAGTCAGTCGCCGTTGATTTTCACTCATTTTTAGTAGTGATAGACTATTGAAAAACGTCTATTAGAGGCCTAAAGGTACTGTTGGAAAGAGATGTACTAAAATAAATGCTCAATTTATGGGGGTTATTTTATCAATTTATGGCGGTTTTGGGATCCCACAAATTAAATTGTGGCGATTTCTAAAAACGCTACAATTACCCTTGCCACGAGCATATTTGCAGCGGTTTTAGTAAACCTCCAGGACGCTCCCCGCAAAATGACTTTAATTTGAGGAGGTTTTTCAGTATCATTTTGTGACAGTTTAGAACCTTCACAGTATGATCTCAATATTTTAAAAATTAAATTTGTGTGGATTTAAATTTGTCATGATATGAGATTAATATTTAAATATATAATTTGATTTGTGGAATCTTACAAATTTATTATTATTATTATTATTATTTGTAATGACCCTCCAGGTCATTTTTTTAAAATTAAAGAATTCATTTCATCGTTTAGAGCGTTCCTGTAGCGACCCCAAGTCATTTATGACTTGCTGGCACTGACTGTTCGGTCGCCTGGTCGTTCGTTTGGG
>JAJOOR010018887.1:0-11056 GCA_036250505.1 Solanum acaule
TATATATATATATGATGATGATGATTAAAGAGTTCATTTATGACTTCTATAAAAGAATAAAAAAGAAACAAACAATGATGAAACTAAAAATAGGAGGAAAAGGAGAGATGTATTTCTACTCTATTTTTTTTTTAAATATTTAATCCTTTCATTGTCCTTTCCCCCTCTTATATTTCATCATCGTCTAAATAAACCTTTATTGCTAGTTTCGGTTTTATCTTCTAATATTTTTTTTGGTAATTCTTTAAAAGTAAAAGAAACGAACAAATTTAAAGAAAATGTAAATGGTTCTTCACCATAAGAAACACCTAAAAAAGTGCGCATTTCAATATTTTGATATGCATTTTTTTCAAGCCATCGATAGTAAACTTTGAACATCGATTAGCGTAGCTAGCATATTTTTGACAAAGCTAAAAGCAACTAATTTGAGCCTAAATGAAAATACAGACTTAATACAATTAAATCATAAAATTCTAAACTAAAGAGGTTTCATTGAAAGAACTCGAGAGAAAGTAAGCAAAAATGAAAACAATAACATATTTTTCTTAAGACCTTAATCATAAAAAGATAGATGAAAAAGGAAATACATAATCAATACACATTTTTTTGAGCTAGCTTTTGTCGGATTCCCCCTTTATCAAACATTCCATAGCCTTCTTCATGAAGTCAAACTAAAGAATAAATTTGATACTATAACAATAATCTATCTATATATAATAGGAGAAGAAAAAGTGACACGTGTCAGCACCACCAAAATTCTCATTTATTTAGTTTTGAAAAATAAAATTTAAAATTTTAAAATAAGTTAAATTTAAAGATGTTTTTGTGGAAAACTACAACTACGATTTTTTTTTCAAAATTGTTACCATAGTTTTTACATTTAAAAAAGTCAAAGATAAAATAGAAAAAGATAAAAAAAAATATAAAAAAAAGGACGGATGAAAACCCCATTATCCCATTTTCATCCACTTTCTTATAACCTGCAGTTTTTTTTATCAAAGAAAAAAAGTTACTGTTTTAAAAAGACAAGTTGAAAAGAAAAAAATTTACTGTTTTAAAAAGACAAGTTGAAGTTTTTTTTTATATAATTAAAACTGTAAAATTGTTTGTTTGCTTACGTTTTTTGAATTGGGACTCCTTTTTAACAGGGAGCTTTCACAATTTTTGAATTGCAAATAACTACCCAAAAACTGCATCTTTTTTTTATTTTATTTTTATTTTTTTGCTTTATTATTTTTGAAACCGCCTCCTCTTGAAGAGAGTAGATATAAAGGGAAAAATAATTACTTTTTTCTATTATGTTCTTCACAAATTTGAAGAGAAGATATAGAGAGAGCACGTCACTTTTAGATGATGAATTTTCTGATTTTTTTTTTTGTACATTATTTTCTTTATCATATATAGACGTATAATACCAATGATACATCAACTTATGGACGAATAGATATATTTGATCAAGCATAAGAAAAATCTCTCCAAACTGACTTTTTGCTATCTACATCAATGCTAATTTCATGTCTATGTTTTTGTAATTTTTCTCACAAGCTTTAAGAGGAAGCATAATAAAAATTATTTGTTTAGTAACATGTTTTTGTTGAGGAAAAAAAGGTAAGTATTATTGTTTAATATCACTTTGGATTTTGTAATATCTTAATCATGTTTTTTGTTTAATCTTATTATCTCCGTTTTTCAAAATTAAAACGATAGTATTATGTAACACTACGAGCAATAAGTGTTTTGGCATAAAGTTTATTAAATGACTTATAATTTTTTTTTCTTCAAAATCATGCAGGTATACTAAATTTGGATATCAAAAATTAGACTAAAGTTATCTAAGATTTTATGTTATCTTGGTAGAGGTTAAGAGATAAATTAGGAGACGTAACATAATTAATGTGATGCATTTTAAGTAGAGATAGAATAGATGTAAACTCTATTTTTATGAAAATAAGAAACAATTATTATATGCATATTATGAAATCATGAAATGTTTGACTTTATTTTGACTACAAATATGTGTTCAAGGCTCATATCGACAAGAGGCTTAAGATGTCAATCCTTCAAGAAATGGTTTGTAGCAAAGGTGAAGACTAAATAACCCCCAAACTTACATATGTATAGATTTTTTTTCATATATACACTAAAAATTTAATCAATACATTCCTAATTTTCATCACATGTTATAGTGATGATAATTATTAAGCAATTTAAACTTATTTTGGCTTATGAGAAGCGTGTTAATTCTTTTGTAATAATGTTCACAAATTTAATTCAAAATTTATCAAATAAAATTGTCAAAACAATGATAGTTATATATTGATGATAATTTGGATTTTCTCAAAAAATAAATTTACTAATTAAAAAAATTCTCTTCGCGGATAATTAAATTTTTACTCAATGTTATATATAAATTTTTTGATTTATAAAATATGCATTATTTTTATTTTTTGTAGTTCCTAAATTTTTCATATTCTTTGATACTAACTATGTATCACGCGGATATATATGAGGAGGTTGAACACTACATCCACTATATCGAAACATGTGATTATAAAATATAAAATTATTAATAAGTGAATAATAAAATTTATAAAATCATTTTAATTTTAAAATTATGATATTTAAAAGTATTCGCGCAACGCGCGGGAACGAATACTAGCATAAGAACATTACTACTTCGAATATGAAATAAATATCATAATCTTGAGTATTAGTGTTATGAAACAAAAAGTGTGAATTTATATAGATAAATCTGAAGAAATACCATAAGATATCTTAAATTTTAAAATTAAATAGTTTGGGGGTTATGGATATGAAAACTTAAAGAAATTGAGTTAATGATATCATTAAAAATAGAAGTTCAAAGGTATAAGCTATGAAGGAGAAAGAATTAAAATAATTAAAAGAATAAAAATATAAAATAATGAAGACAAAAAAAATAAATAAAAAATCAACCTCTTCTTTTTTGTATTACTCTATTGTTCTTAATAAATTGAAGGAGGAAAAAATGCAAATAAAGAGACAAATATCATGAAAGATTGGAGTAGCAAATATTGAGACTTTTATTTTTTTTTGTTATGTAATAAAGAATAATTATGAGTGCAAGTAAATTTGAAACGTTTAAGTATAACAATGAATAGAAGAATAGTAATTGATATATTAATTTTTGTACAATAATCTATTTATATATAATAGGAGAAGTAAAAAGTGACACATGTTAGCACCACAAAAAATGATTTTTTTAAATACTTAAAATTAATTACATGTAACAGGATTAAATAATACATTATTAATTAATTTTTAAAGTGACTTTAAATTAGTGTCACGTGTCAGCACCACAGAAAACAAATTTTTAATATTTACAAAACAAAATTTTAGAAAAATAATAAATATAATAAAATAAAATAAAATAAATAACGTTGTGAATCAACCATTTTCAAAAAATGAAAATGAAATTTTTTAACTCTTATTAATAATAGAGAAAAAGCAAAAATGGCCACTAATTAATATGGAAAAATCATTTAAATAATAAATTTATAAATTGAAAAAGTATAAATGAAAAAGAAAATCAAAAGGGTTGTGAATCAACCATTTTCAATAAATAAAAATTAAATAACTTAACTTTTAATTATAATAATAATAATAATAAAAAAAAAGAAAGTAAAATGACCACTAATTAAATGTGAATTTTTCAAAAAAATAACCAACTCACAAAAATTTTTTTTCAAAAAAGAAAATGAATATAAAAAAAGACCAAAAAAAAAGAAAAAGATATAATCTAATAAATTCCATGTTTATCTAACTTCCCATTTAAATCTGAAAATTTGCTTAAAGGATAATCAAATACGGTTTAATTTAAATCTGAAAAAAAAACATATACGATTTGTTTCAAATATGTAACCATCCTTTATTTTTGAATTCCTATAATAAAGGCAACCACCTACCCATTTAACCATTTGCTTCATTCATTCCATAAATAAATGTCTTCTTTTTTCAAAAAAAAATTATTCATTTTGTTAATATTATCCTTTAGAACAATCATTTTTCAAAGTGAGAAATTCATCTTCAATGCATAGATGTCTTGCTTCAAGCAGTGAATTATAATATGCATTAATTATAATAAGTCATCAACATTCTTGCTAAGAGTAGACAGATCTGGTGTTCACTTCATATTACTTTCAAATTTACATTTTAAGAAATTGTGCTATCGTATTTTTCATGTAGGAAACTTATTTTGCTTTCCTAATTTTCTATCAATTTCTATTAGTTTTTGCCTTATCTTTTGCATTTTAGTTTGGAGATGTTATTTGCATTATAGAGAATGTTGTTTTGTGCTATTATTTGGGAAAATATATGTTGGATACAAAAATAAATTGACGAACTATTAAAAAAATATTGCAATGAAGACATAGTATGTGCTACCATATATGCAATCATCTAGGACTTGACAACTGAAGAAGATGATTCACATAATTTTGCCGAAAATGTTCAGTAAGTTCTATTTCTTAATTTATTAATTATTATTTTTATTATGCACTATGACGAAATGACTTAAAATAGTGTGATTTTTATTTTTCAAATTGAAGGATTGCATAGCATGTTGAGGATTGAAGGGCATAGCCTGTGACAAGAAATTTCTTCTTTTAAAAAAAAATAAAATTAAATAACTCAAATTTATTATTTATTATAATAATAAATTGAATTAAAAAAATAATAATTCCTCTTTAGCCAAAATAATAAATTAAATGATTTTAAAAATAATAATTCCTCTTTAAAAAGTAATAAATTACTCTTTTATTTTTTAAAATTTAAAATGATTTAAAAGCAGTATTCACAATTAAACGATAAAATTAATAATTACAATTAGGGATAAGGAGATAATAGACAAAATAGCTACAATGACCGTCTTTTTTTAAAAGAGCAGTTTTATAGTTTTTTTTAACTATTTTTTTTAAAACTAAATTTCAGATTCTTTAGAAACACGTTTTTATATATCTATTTTGTTGAGACAATTATGGCAAAATGGTAGTTTTTTTTCCTTTATGATATATTTTTATGACCGTCTATTTTAAAAATCTAATATATTTTTTTAATTCAATGAAATAATTAAAATATCACATTTTCTTTTAGTTATATACAATTTTAAAATTATTTTAGACTTAATAGTGGGTTTTCAAGTTAGTAATAATTTTAAATTTTAATATTTTGAAAACCTTTTATTTTATCAGTAATCATCTTAAATAAATTTTTTAAAAAATCACAAAACAAAAAATTACGATTATATATAACAGATTTATTTTTTATCATTTAAAAAAAAATTAAAAAATTTTAAATTAATACTACAGTTCTGGAAATGTTTACAACTTCTTCACTTTATCAAATTGTCATAATTGTAGGCGTTTTCAAGTTTCAAATATATGTTTCATCTATTGCTCTTACAAATCAAGAAGAAGCAGAATGAAGTAGAATGATAAAAAGAAGAACACATAAATTGAAGTTTAAAAAAAAAATGGCACAAAAACTTTCGTGGTAGTTTTTAGATAAAACAGTTTCATAAGTCCCCATTATCCATCAATGAAAAACTATGTTGAAAACCTTTTATTTTATCAGTAATCATCTTAAACAAAAAAATTTAAAAAATCACAAAACAAA
Organism: Solanum acaule; assembly: GCA_036250505.1. Lineage (NCBI taxonomy): Eukaryota > Viridiplantae > Streptophyta > Magnoliopsida > Solanales > Solanaceae > Solanum > Solanum acaule. The sequence goes on from JAJOOR010018887.1 coordinate 5,653, forward strand.
AAAATACGATTATATAACAGATTTACTTTTTATCATTTTAAAAAAAATAAAAATAAAAATCAGTTTAAATTAATACTTATAGTTTCGGAGATGGTTATAACTTCTTCACTTTATCAAACTTGTCATAATGTCATAATTGTAGGAGTTTTCAAGTTTTAGTTGTTGAGAAATATATGTTTCATCTATTGCTCTTACAAATCAAGAAGAAGCAGAATGATAAAAAAAGAACATATAAATTGAAGTTTAAAAAAATATGGCACAAAAACTTTCGTGGGAGTGAGGAACATCTGTTTCGATATTGCCTTAGTGTGTTAATACGTTCGTCACTTCAAATAATTTTCTAAACATATTTTACTGGCTCTTTAAGAAATAAAATCTAAATTGTTGGCAAATTGATGAGAGGTAAAATTAAATTAATATTTCATAAATTTATGATGGTGATTGCAACTTAATTTTATAGTTTCTTTATATATATATATAGAGAGAGAGAGTGTTATTTCTTCCATTATTTATATAGAAAAATTAACAAATCAAATATAGTATTGGGCACATTACTATTTTTTAAGTCTGATATTATTAGAATAATATTATTATAATATTATAACAAATAAAATTATGTATTATTAAGTTAATATGATCATATAAATTGTAATATTTGATTATTATAACTATTAAAAAAAGTTAACAAGTGAATAACAAATTTTATAAATTATTTTTATTTAAATTTTTTTTATGACATTTAAAAAATGTCCGCGCAACGCGCGGGTATGAATATAGTAAGTAATAAAAATTTAAGAAAAATTCTCAAAAAATTGAAAAAAAAGATAAATAGGATCCTTGGCCAAAGAAATGTGCCACATCACTTTTTTTTAAATCTAGCTTTATATTATATATAGATGTTTGGTTGGTGAGTAGAAAATAGAAAATATTTTATAATGTTTGGTTGGTGAATGAAAAATATTTTCCAGAAAATATCTTTATTTTTCGCTTGAGACTAGAAAATATTCCTTAGGAAAATAAATTAAACCCAAAAATCAACCCTGATAATTGATTTAGGACATGACCCTAACACCCGAACTAGGGCAAGACTCTGACGATCGTTCCAAAATCCGACCCAGGACCTGACCCAAACTTCCGATCTTAAAATATTTTTCAAATATATATATATATATATATATTTAAAAATTGACGTGGTGGCGGAGGGAGAGGGCGGGGGGCTGAGGGAGTGACGTAAAAAATGAAATTCTTAAAATTTGATATATTTTCAAAAATAATTTTTTCTTAAATTTTTTTTGACAGGGGGTGGCGGGGGTGTGTCTTGGGTGGGGTGGGTTGGGGGGTTAGGGGTGGTGTAAAAAATGTATTTTTTTGAATTTGAAATATTTTCAAAAACAAAATTTTCAAAAAAAATAATTTGATGAGGGGGCTGGGAGGGTCGCGGGGTCAGGGTATGGGGTGGGGTAAAAAATAAAGTTTTTAAAATTTGAAATACTTTTCAAAACAATTTTTTTTTGTGGGGGGAAGGGGAGGGGTTGTAGGGATTGGGTGAGGTAAAAGAAACCTTAAAATTTGAAATATTTTTTAAAAGTAATTTTAAATCTTTTTATTTTGTTTGTTTGGGGGAGGGGGTGTAGGGGGGTGGGGGGCTGGTTTGGAGGTAGGGGATGGGGGTTGGTTTGAGATTAGGGGTAAGAAAAATATTTGAAATTTAAAAATAAAGAAAATTTAAAAAATTTAATATTTTTCTGATGGAGAGGGTCGAGTCTGGGGTATGGGGTAGTATAAGAATTTTTTTTTTTTGTAATTTAAGCATGAAGTAGAGTTTGTAAAATATTCTCCTTAATTTTTGAAGGGAAGTCATTTTTCTTAAACTTGAGGAAAATAAGTGCCTGATTGACATTGCTGTTGGGAGGCAGAAACACTTATTTTGAGGAAAAAAAAAACAATTTTTATTGAAAATTTAAGTGTTTGACAAATCAGTAAAAATGCTTTTAAATGGAAGCAGAAGCAATATTCAAAAATATTTTCCAAATCATTTAAGTCAACTAAACATGAGAAAATTGGAAATTTTCATACCAAACACACCCTAATAGGTCTTATTCCAAAGGAGAACATCTACCATTAGGTGCCTTCTATCTCATGATTTCGAAGTACGAAAATTAAAACCGTTAATTTTGTATGTGAATTTCAACATTGATTCTTCAAATTTATTAAAATAAATTTTATATATTTGACAATTAGGATTTATTAACTTATGATTTTATAGTTTTTGACTTATTTTTGTTATTTTAATTTTCAAATTAGTGCTTAAGATTACTTTTTTATTTTATTCAAATATTATAAGAATATTAAAATTATTTTGACTCAAAACATTTAAAATAAGTCAATTCATACGGGTTTAGATGAAAAGTAAAATAAGGTAACATAGTAAAGATAATTTAGAATATTAAGAAGAGTTTTTTTTTTGTTTCAATCCAGTTTTCGATAGGGGAAATTAAGCAAATACCCCGCAAAAACAAAATAATTACAAACATATACTCCTTATATTTATACCCCACAAAATAATTATACTATATACCCCAACTAATTTCGCTTAACTGATACTAAATCAAATATATATATATATATACTAATTTAGTGCCAATTAAGCGAAATTATCAGCCTTAGTGATACCAATACAATGATATATATTATATATATACTGATTTAGTATCAGTTAAGTGAAAATGATCAGCGTTTAATCTGATAATTATATTTCTTGAATTACTTTGGATTTGGGTATAAACATATAATTGTTTTGGGTTTTATGACCGATTTATGTAGTTTTCCTTTTTTGACATCCACCTTAGAGCCCGACTATTCTGAATTCGTGCCGGGTATACCCATGATTTGTTCATACTAGGACAGCCCCACCCCCACCCCAGACCCCACAATATAGTAGTAACACGTTTCCATAAAATGGGAGGGAGGGAGTATCCCAATTCGGTGTATAAGAAGATGGTGGCAAAAGCTCAACTGTCAAACGAACAAATATGTATATGATCCTCAATCCTCATCACAAAAACATTCCCTCCAATGCTTCCTTTTACACAAATTAATTAAAGTGAATGTATATAGATGTGAATATCTGATTGATCAAATAACAATAATAATAATAATAATAATAATAATAATGGGGATTTTACGTGCAATTCTGAAGCATCCTGAAGATATTTATCCATTGTTGAAGCTGAAGGTAGCGGCACGATATGCCGAAAAACAGATCCCTTCACAACCACATTGGGCCTTCTGTTACATCATGCTTCACAAGGTCTCTCGTAGCTTTTCTCTCGTCATTAAACAGCTTCCTGTCGAGCTTCGCGACGCCGTAAGTTTTCTCCTCAAATTCAATCATGAAAAATTGAACAAATATTATGCCTTTCCTCTGTTGCTAATAGTTTGGCTCAAAAATGCATCTACTATTACTTAATTGAACATTCTTTGTTCAAGTTCGCATGATTTAAAGGCATTTTTGTTCAACTTCGTATGTTGTGGTGCCAATGTAGCTTATGAAATTTTAGGCACATCCTAAAAATGTTCAGAGGATTGATGATATTATGACTATTTAGGAAGTAATGCTAATGTATTTGGATTTGGGATCATCTACAATTAATTACATTTTTACAATTAAAATTTTGATAGTATAAGTTGCAAATTTTATCACCTCAATGAAATGTTAGTCAAGCTTCATGTAGGTTGAATTTTGAGACGACGAGAATGTTATATGATGACAACGGAGAAATCATATTTCCTCTCCCACACAATGAAGACATTACTATTTGGTATATAGATTTGGATTTTCGCTTAATTAGGAAAAAATTTGAGGAAATATATACTTTCCTGTTTCTTCTTAGTTTATCAGAAATGAAGCTCCAAATTTGAATTGTTTCATTGATCGGTCTAGAAAAATATGTTTTCCTATGATCTTACTACTATTATTGTGAAGGTTGATTTCTTATAACTTCTGTCTATCTTTGCAGATATGTATTTTCTATTTGGTTCTGCGTGCGCTTGACACTGTCGGTATGTTCAAGTACTGAGCTTTGAATGCAGATAACTAAGTTGGTTAACACAATAAGACTGACATTTAAGTGCATTCATTTTCTTGGAGTCATGTTACTTATTCACATTTTGATGTTCGTATTCTGGACAGAGGATGATACCAGTGTAGCGACAGAGGTGAAAGTACCAATTTTGATGTCCTTCCATCGCCATGTTTATGATCGTGAATGGCATTTTTCATGTGAGTCTTCTGAATTAAAGCCGTCGTCTTCCTCTTCCATTAAGGCGTTGTTAATATTGTTTGTCCTCTCATCGCCTCGAAATCTCCCCCAAAAAGTAAATTTAAAAGGACAAATTGGAGAAGCAAAAATATTTTATAGAAGTCTTATTTCATTAGTTTTGAGATTTCTCTTTTCTTTTGTTTCATTTTTTTCCCCTCTGATCATGATTTGTTTTCCAAATATAATTTCCCAAGTATTATAGACTGGTTTGCTAATCCCAATTTTCATAATATTAGGCGGTACAAAGGACTACAAGGTTCTTATGGATCAATTCCATCATGTTTCAACTGCTTTTCTGGAGCTAGGGAAACAGTGAGTTTGTACCTAGCAACGGCTACTTTTGAACTTGCTGTTGGATATGATTTATTAATCAGCAATGCTTAATGAGTACTTACATTTTCCACACGTTGATATTCTGTCAATAAAGAAACAAGCTATAAATATATACATAGTTTTTGTTCCTCTGTACAGTTTGAACTAGTTTTGGAAGGGAGAACCGGGAGCATTTAAGTATGACTTCATATCCATGTGATATGTTTGTCATTTGAACTCAACATCTGTATTTTGAATATGAAATACTATAGTTTTCCCATTCTACAAACTTTTGGTATGTGCTGAATGTCGTGATCGCAGTTTATGAATGAGTGTTATGTTCTTATAATGTTGCAGTTACAAGGAAGCAATTGAGGACATTACCATGAGGATGGGTGCAGGAATGGCAAAGTTTATATACAAGGAGGTATGCAATTAGTACTATAAATGAGAAAGGATCAAAGTCATGCCTAGCAGTCGAAGTTATGAACTGTACACTTGTTCCATATTGTGTTAATATGGATTGCCTTGATCTCTCAAGCTTTACTGTTTCATGCAATTCCTCTTGATAGATCCATTTGCTTTATCGGCCACCGTCTACCTAAAATATGAAGGTGGTGTTAACTTCACCACAATGTCAATATATGAGTTAATCGCTAGTATTCTATCTTTGGCAGGTTGAAACAATTGATGATTATGATGAATACTGTCACCATGTAGCTGGGCTAGTTGGATTAGGCTTATCAAAACTTTTCCATGCCTCTGGGAAA
>JAJOOR010018888.1:0-16943 GCA_036250505.1 Solanum acaule
ATTCCTAGAGTACAAAAATGGCATGTTGGCTACATTTCTGTTCAAAATTTCTTTCTGCCATATGTGGGGAAAAAAAGGTCATTTCTATCTTTACTGTATGTGGTCCGTATAATTGGACAGATGGAGTACTTCATGAAGCTGCTTTAGTTGTGGCCCAAGAGGTAATTTTCAATGGTCTTCCTTGTTATTTAATTGTAGCTTCTGCTTGCTAATAGAATGTATTTACAGTCAACTTCTGATCATATTTCTTTTCTTCCACTAAGCTCAGGCAGACCAAGAGCAGTGGACTTAATTCTGTTTCTAGCTTTTGTTCCTAATGCCTCAGACTTGTTGAATGTTTTCAGCTAAAACTGTATGCCTTTTGATCTCTAGTGCAGGCACATCAAAGGAGTACTATACCCATTGTGATTGATGCAGAAAGAAAAATAGAAGGGTTGGATGAGCTTTTACACTTGGCAACCTACATTGTTTGCTCAACGAGATTTCCACAGGCAAGCTATTTACTCCGGTAAACTGACCTTCGATGATTTAGTTGTTGCATCTTCTGATTGGAATTCAATGGATCTACTTAAGATTAGTATTGCCTGGCAACTTCTAGTTTTTATGGAAAATTAAATTTGTTACTCACTCTCTGTCTCACGTCTAGTGATGTGCTTGTACAAAATATTTATAGCAACTATTGCAAATAAAATATCTTTTTCCCATTGTTGTACCATGTAATTATGGAATAGAGTTGATTTTGGTATGATATCTTATAGAAGTGAACGTCATCCTTTGCTTCCCGGTTCCATTGAGTTATCAAAGTCCCTTTTCAATTTATGTTACTTACTTTTTTTTTAGTCAGTCATTACACAATACTATATTAAGTAACAATTTAATTATAAAATATTTTTTTTACACTTAATAAAATGATTTACAACCACACAAATTTCTATAATTCATTTTGGACCACAAATTTTAAAAGTCTTCCTTTCTTTCTTAAACTTCGTATTGAATTAAACTACCTCACATAAAATGGTAACGTCAGCTCTCTCTCTAAAAAAAAGATAATGTCGTTAGCTCTCTCTCTCTCTAAAAAAAAAGATAATGTCGTTAGCTCTCTCTCTCTAAAAAAAAAGATAATGTCATTAGCTCTCTCTCTAAAAGACAATGTCATTTCAGCTCTCTCTCTTTATAAAAGACAATGTCGTCACCTCTCTCTTCCTCCTTGTGTTCTACATCTAATACAGCAATTAGGATTGTTTTGTCTTCATTACTTATTTTTGCATTAGTTATTCATATTATGCTAATCTTGTATTATTTATATTTGTATCAAACAACTCCTTATCGTATAAAGAATTCCTGACTCGACCTCAATGTCTAGTATGTCTATATTATCTCTATATCATTTATTTGAGGAAAAATTAAAGTGGATGCGTGATGCATCAAAAAAAATATAATTTATTCTTTTAGACGAGCTTGAAGGTAGTAAATAAAATTAATACTTGCTACTAAAGAAATGTGTCGTAGCAGTGGGCAGGGATTCTGAAAGCCAGGGGAAAAAAGCTACCACGTATATGCACTATTCTATTTAAATATATACATACTGTACAATATCGTTTGTAATACGGATATGTAAAATTTGATGTACATCGAATTACTAAATTAAAAATGAAAACTTAGTATTTGATATGATATTTAATTTAACTACTTAAATAATAAAAATTCAATATTTAAAAAACATAATAGCAAAATATCGATATCTTACCAATATATATATATATATATTACTCTTACTCTTTTTTAGAAATGAGAGTGTGGGTGTACTAACACTGCATTCTAGAGTTGTAGAAGAAGTTTTGTTAGTTGTACTACACCATTTGAGCCATATTCACTAGAAAATAAACACCTGTACAACACGTGTCTATCTCCTATAATTTTCAATAATTTTGCTTTGGTTCTTTCTTCTATTTTTTTTACTAGTTGGGCAAGGCCCGTGCTTAGCACGGGTCCAACATTATATATTTTCAGGATGAAGTTAATTTTTAGGTGTTCGGTGTAGTCATATACGCCCAAGATTATATATTTTCAGGATGGAGTTAATTTTTAGGTGTTTGATGTAGTCATATAGTGGTGAAGGATAGATAAAAACTTATTTTTAGAAAATAAAAACATTAAGCCAAAATTGCATTGCTTGTATCTTAAAATGTTAATATATTGCTTCATGCATCTACTTACAAACTGAAGCACATGTCGATGACAAAACTAATAATGTCAAGTCAGATTTTGGTTTAGCATCAAACAAATTAAATCTCAAACTATCAAATAAGGAGAAAACCTTCAAAATTGACATACTTGCTGAAGATGCAACAAAACTAATATGTAGGTATATTATTGCTAGAGTATATCTAACAAAGTACTTTACTTTTGACTATACCTTTATTAATATATCGGCATTTCACATATCCAAATGAAATAACATTAAAAAAAAAATGTTCATCTAATACACAAATCTCAGAGCCAATCTGAGATCATTAAAACTCTTTAGTTAACCATCTTCATATTTCTTTGGAACATACATATGGTAAATTCATGTCATATGAAGCTTTAAAGGTTCGTCAGATCTAGAAAGAAAACCGCACCACCTGGGAATTTCATGTAATACCATTGTCTATAATACAATATCAAAGTCTTCTCATAAATTTTCTTGTAGGGAGAACCTGCATGACAACTCATCTTTTTAAGATCCAGGAACGAACTTAAAGTAATGGACATTCTGATTTGCCTTGCCTAAAGGTCTTGGATATAAGCCTTTTATGGACATTTTGTTGTTCTTCTTTGATTCTCCAAATAACAAAGTAACTGTCATGGACATTCAAACTAACAAATATGTTTTAACTGTTGATCAGCTAAGTGCGAATTCGTCGTCAAACTGAAGTCTCACCATATACATTCAGCTGAAGAGTAACGACTTTTAATTACCTCAACATTGGAGTTATCTCCTCTATTCACTCTTAACATATCAAAAGACAACAAAAAAATATTTTAATCCTTGACATTACACAAATTGCAAGTACTACTCAACAATACAAAAACAAATAGAATAAGGGTCATGCAAAGCTTATACTCCTCCAGTTTCCCTTCTATGATCTAGTTACTATTGGGAGAGTTAGAGATGCTTTCTTTGAACATGACTTTGTCAAATAGATTAAAAATATTTTGAGTTGTTAATCATGATGACTTATAGTACTTTTTATTTAGTTTTTAAAAATATAAACATTTATTCATATTATGAATCAGGTCGCATACAATGGAATGTATATAGTAGTTCTTTGGAGATAGAAAAAGATAAATTCCCCACCTGAAATATAAAAAGGAAGAATATTATCCAGAGCTTCTATTGTCTGTATGGCTCGATCATTTGCTGAAACAATAACTGGTTGAGTCTTTTCTCCTTTCACTTTGTCGTATGAGAGGTATAATTCTCTTGCAAAGACAGAAACAAAAAGTGAGTAGTCTTTGTAAGAATTCAATTGTTGTTCCCAATTTATTATATAACTTGAGTACCTGATTGACATGCTACTCATGCGAAGCAATAACTTTATAGTTCAATCCAATTTTCACCAAGTATTTCACAAGCCTATTTAATTTAGGACATGAATATTTCTAGTAAAGAATTTTTTCATAAGCAAAACACAGGCAAACTAATGAAGTTGGAAGATGTGGATTTAAAGTTCAAACATTGTACAAAATTGAAGAACTGAAACTTCAAATGGAGAAGGGATGAAATTAGTATAAAACTTCAAAACAAATTGTTGCACCTCAAAATAAGCCGGTAGAAAAATTAAGGTGGAGAAAATTAATTATGTAAATAAGACAAATGTACTCTGTTCAAGTTCACATTTAATTTGACGTCGTATTCTCGAAAACAGTCCACTTAGTTCTCAACTAAAAACTAAGTTCATTCACAATTTCATTTTGATATCAACAACTTTGAGATTCTAAACATAACTCAAGGCTCCTATATCGATTAGCTCTCACAATTCAACATTTAAGTATACCATCAACTATGGTTCTAGCATGACAACAAACTAAGACAATTTTATTCTCTTCTCTAACACCATGTCAGTTATTACGCCAAATTCTTTAGATGACTCATTGTCACATTTGTTTCGTATCATACGGCAAGCACCTATGCGCTGCCCATTTCATTTTTTCTCCAATATATCCTCGCCGAAGTATGAGGCAATATGTTAGACCAAATAGAATAATATTGCAATTGAGGGGAAGAAAAGTTATCAGGAGGGAGTGAGAGATACTGACCAGACGAATGATGAAAAACGTACTATACCTGAATTTTGCCACAAAAAGAGTGATGGTTTCATGGTGAAGTTAGCTTAATAGTGAATGTTAACTTAAACGAAAGTCACTTCCACAAACTTAACTGAAAATAGCATATCCATTTGCCTTTGAATCCGGAGAGTTGGGGGGACAAAAAAAGCTGAAAAACCTGCATACCATCTTTGTTACTCCCTCCTTCCTAGTTCCTAATAATTGGTCTTCCATACAGATTGAGAATCCAAAAAACTATTCTTTTCCAGTAACACCAAAATGAGGAATATAGTTTCTGCAATTAGACACTACTCAAACATCTAGAAATGTAAGGGTAGAAGTGGAGTTAGAAGATAACAAACTTAGCAAAAGTTGCAACATAATTCATGTAAATTTATTTTGCTCATATAGTGCTATTTATCAATTCAAATTTCAGACATAGCCACTTAATTCAATGTTGATCTCGGACACCAAGAAAGATAGCTCATTCAATAAGAATACCACGATGCTGACTATTACAAATTTCATTCACAATTTCCTCTTAATCTAATACAGATGACAAAGAACTTGAGAGGAAAAATAAAATGAAAAAAAATGAGACTACAACAAACTGAATTTTAAATAAATAATCTATATGATCAACAAAATTCAAAAATAACACATGACTGACACAGAAGACTACAAAAGTTATCTGATAATGTATCAAATAATAAAGCTATGTAAATTTTGATGATAAAAAAACAATCATATTTTCACCGAAATGATAGAAAATGGAAATCGTAAGAGTGATTTTTCCATTGAATTTACTGGAGAAACATATAGGAAACTAATATGACATAGAATGGGATGTTGCTTACCAATGTACCAACAATCAAAAGGGAATGGGAGATGCATGTTTGAGATAGATTGGAACAATCAATAACATATAAAATTAAAAAAAATGAGGAAACAAAACTTATTCCGACCAAACGTAACTAAATTGTAGTGCTTGTCTTTCAAGAATAGATGCATGTTTGCCTGTACGATACATAAATCTGATGAACTACCCTTTGCATTGGAACAAATTAAAGGATGATTAATTGACTAACCTTTTATAAACATTTTTGTTGGTGTAAAGATTCAGATTCAATAACTGATGGTACTATCTCCACCTTGCTTGTGCTGAGCGGCTTCACCTTTTTAGCGTTTCTCTAGTTAATGCTTGATCGGAAAACATGTTCCTTTTCTATGTAGGATAGAACTATTAGAGTTTATCCGGATGACTTCCTCAGCATAATGCAGAATAATCTATTAGACTATATCTGTTGTACATGATTAACGCATAGTAGCTGGTGCTGAAAACAAAAAGAAAAAATTGTAAGATTTAAATATCTTATGAGAAAAGTTAGTATAAATATTTATAGGCGTTTACATGGTAGGAATGATTCAACTGGTTGCACACCTGTGGCAGAAATAGCCAAACAACATGTATAAAGTATGCTGATACGTATAAATAAAGGAAACCTTGACATAGGTTGTGCCAAATATGTCTTCTACTGTCAAGGAGAGGAATTTTTCAGCTAGATCACCAGAAATACATGTTGTTTTCGAGCTACTGACAACAATAAGATCAACTTGAAAGGTACAACTGGAACCATAGTGAGTTAATACTTAAAAATATTGCATGTATATGCTTGATTTTGTCAAAATAGAATTCATGTGTATGGCATATCACAATGCTAAGGCACTAAAGTTGTCTATCATTTGCACTTTGTGCATTCAAACTGCCTTCTATCTTTTGTACGCTTTTTCTTTTTGCAATCCAAATATTTCAGTACATAAAACTTTTCGATATCATTTGATATTAGCATTTTTACCACAATGTAGGGAACTTCAATTGCAGAGGAAAATGAAAATTACGTCTATATTACTCTATTCCATGAATAAGCTAAGCAAGTGTATATATCTGTGAAACTTATAGCAGTTTGTGATGTAATTTCTACAATGGGAAAAACCTTTTGGTGAACAGAAATCACGATGAGAGGGGTGGATGACCTGGAGAAGCTGCCCAATGTATGGCTTGAAAGTATAACTTTATTTTTTTCCCTATCATCACATGAAATAAATTATTCAATGTGCTATTCAAATCATATTAAATCTAGAGAGTTAAGAGTAAGAAGTCGGTACCAGTTGATGAGCTTCATTGCTTGTGAATAAGTAGGATCTATGTGTGTTGTCTAGTTGAATTTGGTCTGCACCGATAAACTTGTATGTGAAGCTTATCTGCATAATGTCCAATATCATCACCATACACAACTATCCTAATTTGTTTCTCATGTAAAGTTTAATAGCTTTTTGAGAGATGTGAGGAAGTAATATAATTATGCAAAGAAAACTAGATGTCATTACTATAGGTGAAAATACCTCATCGTCTTCCAAAATCATATTTTGGAATCTGATTCTCCGGACTTTCTCGCCATTTGGCTTCACTGATTGCAACACAAAATCAAAGAAAAACATTCTTTTCTATATCATAAAAGTGAATAGATGGAGTACGAAGTCAACTACAAAAAGTTGTACCCTCTGCAACATTGCAAGTATCTTAGGCATAAGTAGAGTGAGTTGCAAACTCAAAGAGCAAATTATAAGAAAAAATGGGGAAAAGGCACTAAATGGGATGATGTGCAGCTCAGGCATAATGACATGCATGTATATATCTAGCAAGAGATTATCTGAAAGAGTAAAAAAATTAAAATTAAAGCAAAAAGGCACAAACATTCAAAGAAATTTAGAAGTAATAGGTATAAAACCAGTGAAGAAAGGCAAAAAAATTCTGGGCACCACCATGCATGAGAGCATACGTGGTATAACAAATCCACAATTTCTTCAATTCAAACTTTCAGCATCTCAAATAATGAGTAAAGCTTAATATTCTCGGATAACAAATGGAAACAAACTCTCGATCAGCATCTCAATATAACAGGCTCCATCTTGAAATTTAGAATCACGATCAAAGTAAACTAATGGAGTTCTCTATTAAATTTTAACCAGTCCTCTCAATTTGAGGCATCTTTAAGTAGAACATGCAGGTAAAAAAATTGACAATAAACTAATCAAAAATCAATTAGAAAATCGCCAAAGATTTGGATTCAAAATTTCAAACAGAAACTACATCCGTACAAACAAAAATTATGAAAAACAGAGGTGAGAAAGAATAAGACAACCAAAATCTTTGAAAGAAAAAATCACAAATTTTACCATTACCACAAACATTAATCATAAACGATCTTACCTTTAGATGTAGAGTGAATTGGAAAAGACAAACATAGATTTGAGAGCTGTAATTGTAAAGCAATTGATCTAAGTGAAAAGGCAAAGGGGAAAATGACAAAAAGTTGGAGAGAGAAAAAGTGGTCATCTGGGTATTAGGAAAAGTGGCAAGTGCTTTGGTTGGTATACACATAGTTTGCAGGAAAAAAAAACACGTGTTAAGCAATAAAGGCCTCTGAAAAGTAAAAGTTGATCTATAACCAACTCCCACTTCTAAATAAGAATAAAGTAATTTTTCATTCTCCCCATTTTCATTTTTGGCGTAGAAGGGGAAGAAGAGACTTAGAAATGGAGGTATTACATTTTTTGGAGAGGAAGAGCAATTGATGGAAAATTAGAGGGGAGTGATTTGAGTCCGAGCTGATGCATTAATTTGGTGATGAAATTTCATATTTGACTAGGGATTCGAGGTAATTTTTCATCCTAATCGTTTTTTCGCCATAGGGGGTTTGGGTGAACTCCCTGACCGTAAGCTGGCTCTGTCCGTGATTGTTTCTGCATTTGTGTTTTATATGCAGTTGTTATATATTCTTGCTTGTGATTCCGTTTGGTATTTACCTTCTACTGTCTTTCATTATACATTTTGTAGTTGCTAAGATTTGGGATTCTCACACTAATTATCATTGATTTTGTGTTTTATATGCATTTCATTTATATATTCTTGCTCGTGATTGTTCTTTTGCCCGATTGGTATTTACCTTTATTGTCTTCACTATGCATTTTGTAGTTGCTTAGACTTGGGATTCCCACATTAATTGCTACTGCTTTTGTGTTTTATATCTAACTCAGTTATATATTCTTGCTCATGATTGTTCTTTCTGCCTGTTTGATGTTTAGCCCTTGTGCAGTACAATTAAGAAAATACATGCTTTTGATGAGCTAAGCATGACGATTTCAACATTGATGTCTTAAGCATTGAACACATTTACTTTAGGAAAATCTGCCAAGTATAGGAGAACTCACTAAACTGCTGACTGTCATTAGAAGCCTTTTTAATGTGAGGACTCACTACACTAAGTATAATTGAAGAAGTAGAATGTATATGTCTAGTTGTTCAATTTTATACAAGTTTAAGTGTCTACTTGTGCACACCTAAAGTTGAAGGGCATATATATCAGCTGAGGCCAAGTTAAAGGCCATATTTATGTATTATGCCTATTTAAATTGTTTTCTTGAAAGCTACATATAATGAGTTCTTCCATATCTTGGTCATTTGATTTATTAGAATACCTTACATGTAGATGATTAGTAATTGTAATTTTAGGAACATCTAACATGGTGACATTTATATAGAGAAACTAACACAATGGTTAATGGTTATAAATGCCCAACTTGAATTTCTTGATTTTCAATCCTCCTTGATCTTGAGCATGATCTAGCGAAGGATGATTGTGGATGGGCCTTAAAAGGCTGAATTGCTAATGAGAAAATGATCAAATGAGCCCCCAACCTATTACCGGATTTTCAACTACACACTTATATTTCACGGGGTTCAATTACCCCCCTAAACTATTTAAAAATGAAATTGTTACCTCCTTAAAAAGTCACAACCACATTTATGTTGATCAGTGAAATCCACGCATTTGACACGTGTAATATTTTTTTTTTTATTCTGTTACCTTTTTTACTAATATTTCTTTCCTTTTTTCTTTTCTTTCTCTTCCTCCTTTTTCTTTAAATCCCTGAACACATCAATGCCATTTTTTATTTTTTTTTCTTCTCTTTTTTAAATTCTTTTTTTTTATTAAATCTAAAATTATTATTAAATTTATGGTCATGGAATAGGTGCATAAAGGATAAGATTTAATGTCTATTTAATTGACCTAAAAAATAAATTGTCCGTCAGAATCTTTTTCGATGAGGAAATTTTGAGAACTTTTTTTTAGAGATTTCCATCATTATTAAGTTGTTTGAATGGATTTTGTTAACTGCAAAAGTTTTTACAATAGATTCAAAATGGCATTTCAATGGAGTTTTAATGACTATTAGTTGATTTTGAAAATGGGTGTAAAGTAATTTACTTAATAGTTTTTGATTGTGGGGAGTGGGAAGGAGATTTCCATCTATGATTTGTGGTGGTGATTTCCAGATCGTAATAGTGAAATTTGATGGCTGAGATAAATGCTCTACTAAGTTGCTAAGAAGAAGGAAAGAAATTAGAGATGAGATAGTTGTCTTGGATGAAATCTATCCAAGCCTTTTGTGCTATTTCCATGGCAGATCTATGATGATGAGAGTTATATCTTGACAGGTCTCGCAGCTACTAAGCTTTCAAAAGGGCGGCGCCCGCCTGCGCTTTGTGCAGAACTGAAAGCTTAACGCAACCGACATAGGTAATCAAGCAGCAATCGAGAGCCGACGGTCTGATTCCACCTAGTGGCGAATTAATGCACGCTGGAACGTGGGAATTCGAGGTCTCATGAACTACTACTAAAAACCAACCTTGTTTTTGTTTTGTTTGTGGACAAACGATATCCGGTCAGGCCTATGGCTGGATCCTTTTAGATCTACGGGCCGGCCGGCCCCGGCCGTTTACATGAGCATAGGGAATCTATACTCGAGCGTTCCACTGGGTCTGTCCGGCCGATCATTCCGCTGGCATCTCGCATTCACGCCCCCGTTTGACTGCCGCTCGGGGATGTAGTTGTAGATAGGTTAGTCTTAGTGGGTCGTTGGCTCCACCTGTTATCTCCTTCTACGACAAATAAGCACTTTTGCAAAGTTCACCTTCCCGCGGTCAAAACAAGACTTACGGATAACAATCAGACTGACAATTTCATAGGAGTTTCAAGTTTGGTGTGATTGAGGTTGGCTTCAACTATGTACCTCGATTTTCCGGCATCAATGCAGGGGCGTCGGACCGTCGCTTGGAGCTCCGAGGAAGAAAGGAGCTTAGTTTACAAATTGTTCAGTAGCTTTTTTTTTCTTTTGATTTTGTTTGTTTTGATTTTTCAATTACTTTGGGTGTTTTAGTTTGACTTCCTTTTTAAAATAAAAAAATAAAAAAACAAATTAAGGAGAAAAAAAATGAAAAGAATATTAAAAATAAAGTTTTAATATTTATTTTTGGTCTTCACTCTCTCAAAGAGAGTGAAATGCATACACTTTGCCAAGTAGACATTTAGGGAGGTAATAATTTCAATTTTAAATAGTTCAGGAAGGTAATAGGACCCCCGTGAAGTATAAGTGTGTAGTTGGAAATTCAGTAATAGTTTGGGGGCTCATTTAGCCATTTTCTCATTGCTAATTATGAAAGTTGGAGTCTCATAGTCTCTTTGAGAATTAAGAGTTATCTGATGGCCTTTTCATTGTAGTTGAAAAGGTAGAATGGATGTGCCAGATGTGCAAGATGATAGCAGTTAAAGAAATTATTCACAGTAGTGTATGTAGCATCTGCTTTGAGTCTTGAGTGTTAGATTTGGAGTCGTTTTTGTGCTTCTGCTTTGTCTTTCGTGATTTCTTGATCATGTAATTATATCTTTTAGTGTTTGAAGTTTGCTATAAAACATTGCAGGTTAATCTTACACTAAAGAAAGTTGAACTGTTTCATTCTCAGAAGTTCATCACCACATGTATTGCAGATACATTTAATTTCCTAATTCCTTGAGTTTGTAATTATAAGTGAAGTGGGATTATATAAAATATCTTTATTTTATATATGTTGTTACGATTCAATCAATGGCATTTATAACGTAATTAGCCTATTTTAGTTTATTTTTAGCCTTATTTAGAAATGAAAGTAGGGTGTAGGAACATAGCTATTAAAATTTGTACTATTTGTTGCATTGCAAGTAACTTTGGTGTCATCTGATGATTCACTCTATTCAAGACACATGTACAGGTATAACACATGTCTTCCCTTTGATTACTCAGAATTCACTTCGCCTTAATTTCATCGCCATGGCTGCGGAGCTTTCTTTTGGAGTTCACCAACGTCTCTTGTGTTTACGGCCTTCTTTTTTCTTAACCGTGAGTTTTCAACTATTCTTTCTCTGTTAACAAACATTAGCTTTGCTAGGTCTATTGGTTCTTCTACAATCACAATGTTTTTTTCTTTGGATGCATGTTTTGAATTTATACTCTTTATTTTCTTTTCCCCCTAAATTTGAACATTATATTGCTACAACCTATTTGTGTTATATTCTATTCTTCACTTAACTTAAAATAAATTGTTCACTGTCCGAACGTATTTGAAGCTCTAAGATTGTGCAGGTATGGAAAAAGTAAGTAAAATCGGAAAGATAAATGACTTGCCAACATTTAACGACTTGATTACAATTCATTTAACTTGAATAGTATGAATTACACTCTTTTTAAATCTTATTGTTTGAGATATTTGACGCACAAAGTGTTTGTTGTTGTGCCAGAAACAACTATATCACATTCAATTTTTTTTTTTTTGCGCCTTTTGATTGATGTTATTTTACAATATGCTCATTTGTCATTCATGTACATTATTTACTTCTATTGGATAGTATTGATTAAAAAATATTTATGGGACATGTGTATTTTAGTCAGAAAAATATTGCCTCACTTTTCGCACTCCTTATTTTAAAAAATATGAAATTTATAGGTATCTACTTTTTTTTGGTGGGGGATTATTTCAATGGACATTGGGGGATCTTTTCAATGGGTGGAGGGTGTTAATGGTCACTCAATTTTGGATTATTTTCTCAGAAAGTCACTTAACTTTGATTTTTAACTTAAAAGTCACTCAACTATGAGTCATTTTCTCAGAAAGTCACCCAACTTTGGTTTTTAACTCAAAAGTCACTCAACTATGAGTGTTTCACTTACAAAGTCACTCAACTATGAATGTTTTAATTACAAAGTCACCCAATCTATTTAATTAATTTTTTTCATTAAAATTTACAAACATGAAATTTTTATTTCTTACTAAAATTTTAAAAAATAAAAAGATATTCATTTAAACCGTTTAATAACCCGATCCGCTAAAAATATAATATATTACCTTTTATTTTACCCCTTTTCTCCAATTGTGTGTGAATATAGCGATCTCCATGCATTGTTCATAAAATGTAGAAGTTATAAAATTACTTTTTTAGTAAATTCAAAATTTTAGAATACTAGGATAGAAAGATGCATAACTTCTAACAATGATACATAATGAAGGAACAAAAAGATGTGATACAAAAAAAACTAACCTGAATTTGTTACTAATGTTTCTCCTACCGTTAAGTTAATTAAAATCTGGTCTTTACATTTATTTTATTTTTGGTAAAATGGTGTTTACATGTTGTTGATTTTAGAGTGCTAGAGTTAAATTAATTAAATGGTTTAATTGAATTTTTTTTTAAAAAAAAATCATGTAAGTAAATTCAGTTGAAAACAATAATTAATTCATTAAAATAATATATTTTCAACCGATCGGGTTATTAAATGGTCTAAATGAATATCTTTTTATTTTTTATAATTTAGTTAGAAAAAAATTTGCATGTGTATCAGTTTTAATTTTAAAAAAATCAATTAAATAGATTGAGTGACTTTGTAAGTGAAACACTTATAGTTGAATGACTTTGTAAGTGAAACACTCATAGTTGAGTGACTTTTGAATTAAAATTCAAAGTTGAGTGACTTTCTGAGAAAAGAACTCATAGTTGAGTGATTTTTGAATTAAAAACCAAAGTTGAGTAACTTTCTGAGAAAATAATATATAGTTGAGTGACCATCTGAGATATTAACTCCATGGTCTTATTTAGGAATTTTTTTGAAGAAACACATTGCAAATGTTGAGCCAAATGACAAGTTGTTTTGAATTATTGCAAGGAAAGTATGATGTTAAATAAAGCGAGACTTTCTCTATTGGTTTATCATGTAGGACTCTTTTGATATCTTGTTTAGTGTAGCTTTTGTTGACTGTCTTTATCGATTGTGTACATGTTTTGTTCTGAACAATGACTTGATGCAGGTACAAAGGCATTTTACAGTGGTTGTTAAGAGTAAAAAGGATTTTTATGCTGATTTTGAGAGTTTTTGACCGCCTCAATTTGTCGACTTACAGGTAAAGCAGCAATGTCGTCTTATTTTCAGTTGTTTTGATAAAAGAAGGGGTTATACCTAAAGATGCACTTGACTCTCTAATTCTTAGAAAGTCTAATAAAGAAATTTTGGTATTGTAATTTATCTCTTGGTTCATATTATTAGTATGATTATTACAGTTAGTAACATAGTAGTTTTCATATCATCTTGCTTTTATGATTTTGTTTTATAAGCCTTACATTTCCCTCTTTATCTGAACAATTTGTCATGTTGATCCTGACTCCCGAGTCTGAAAGAGGCCTTCGAGCCTCACATATTTAATTTTTTTTAAAAAAAGGAATCATGAGTCTGAAATAGTACTAAATCTTGTATGTATTTTCCTATGGAGTAAAAGTTGTTGGGAAGCACAAGAAGACGCTATTATTTGGCTTGTACCACTTGTGCATAATTTTTTTTGGGAAAATATATAAGTACCCTTAACCTATGCTCGAAATTTCAGACACATTTATACTATACTAAGGTCCTACTATCCCCGAACTTATTTTATACATAATTTTTTTACCCCTTATCGCCTACGTGGCACTATCAACCAGATAGCTTGAAAAAATTGCCAACACGCGTTGGGCCCAGAAGATAGTGCCACGTAGGCCGAAAAGGGGTAGAAAATTATTTATAAAATAAGTTCGAGGTAATAGGACCTTAGTATAGTATAAGTGTATCTCTGAGATTTCGGGCATAGGTTGGGGGTACTCATGCATTTTCTCTTTTTTTTTTTAAAGATTTGTACGTCTTTTCCTAACATTTCACATATATGATTTCCACTATACCAATCATATAAGTTTATCCAATTTTAACTGTATGTTTTTCATGTGCTATTTTTCCCTCTTTTTTAATTACTTTGGTGGCTATCATTTGGTTTGTCACCAAATGACTATGCAAAGCATTCACTACATGAAATAGTAAGTATATATATATATATATACTAACTCACTAATACATATTTTAAATTAGAAACATGTCTATGTGGAATAAATAATCATGTGATGGTTAAATTTTCTTTTTCCTAACGTAAAAGAATGGTCTAATTTGGATCATTACGTCCAATTTTCAACCGATTGTCTATCTTAGTCAAAATTTCCTCCATTTAAAAATAAATGGTGTTTTAATTATTTTATTTATTTTAAACTAATATTTAAAATTTCAAAGAGAAATTGCTCTTAAATTTTTAAGATTATCCCTATTTACATAATATCTAAGCGAATCATCAATTAATTTTTCCTTTTTAACAGATAAAATTTAATTAGAGATAAATTAATAAAATTATTTTCTAAAAAAAAGTAATTTCATAAATGATGTGCCAAAATTAAAAATATCATTTATTTAAGAACAATGAAAATATGATTTAAAGGGCTTACCGAGAGATTATCTCCTTTTGTGAATGATCGAATGGAACCTTCCTTGTATTTCGGTTTGTGAATACTCCAAATAGCATATGGCCATATATATATATATATATATATATATCCTTTATACTCTAAAAAAGAGGTTATATTTACTCCCCCTTATTATGAGGTATAATCATAACTAAAGTACATTATAACATAATTATTCAAACATAAATAAAAAAATAATTAGTTGCATCTTTTCGTAAAAAAGAGAGAATAATAATAACTACAACAACAATTTCATTATAGTCTTATAAGTGAGGTTTAGAGAGTATACAGTGTACACAAAAGTTATTGTTATCTTATAAGGTATAGATTATCTTTGAAATATCCTCGACTCGAATAATACACGAGAAAAATAGTTTAAAAGAAAAATATAAAAGTAAAAAAAGGGGATAATTTCTTGGTAAGCCCTTTTTATTACTACTCC
Source organism: Solanum acaule (assembly GCA_036250505.1). Classification (NCBI taxonomy): domain Eukaryota; kingdom Viridiplantae; phylum Streptophyta; class Magnoliopsida; order Solanales; family Solanaceae; genus Solanum; species Solanum acaule. Next base: position 15,496 of record JAJOOR010018888.1, read on the forward strand.
CTCTATCCTTTTTTATTTGTCTAATTTTGACTTTTTACCTGAAATTTTTGACAAATCAAAAAAATATAATATCTTTTACCAATTATATCCTCAATTCTTTAGAGAGTTAATATTTTTTTGAAAAAGTGTAGAATTTTTTTAATGAGTAAATTGATTTTGAAATTCTATCAATTAATATGAATAAAATGATAAAATTAGTATGTCAATTATTATTTTCTTAGTAAATATGTCAAGTCAAAAATAGATAAATAAATAAAAACCGAGAGAATAGATAGGTGGGAAATTGAACCTCCTCTGTATTTCAGTTATAGCTGTTACTTAGTTGACCCCACTCTCAAAGAAAAGAGGATTAGACTCCGAATATTAATGGGGAAAAGTGCATAGAGCTAAAAGTGAAGTAGAACACACCAATGGTGGCCACCATCTGAAAAGGAGTTGGGAACCTAATTATGCCATAAAAACATAAAAGTGATCAAAATAAGTTTTTATTTTAGTAAGTAGCTAAAATAGGTTTAGTGGAAGAAAAAATTTCACTTTATCTAATATTCTAAACGTTTTCCGTTAGTCTCATAATGTGTATATTTTAATATATAGATTAAGTTTTTCTTACACTTTGTAAAGTGAAACTTTTTCTTACACTTTATAAAATGGAACTTTTTCTTACACTTTAACTCTTAATTATTTTTTAGATTCATACTACGGGGCCTTCATCTACCGTGGATTCTAGCCGCACGACGATCATAGAGAATATAGTTCCGACCAGTGGCGGATCCAGAATTTTTGTTCAAGGGGTTCGAAAAATAAAAGTATAAACGTGTAAATAAGCCTTTAGAACTGGAAACCTTGAATTCTTTTGGGTTTTAAATCAAACTTTTAGCACATTTTTTAAAGTAAAAAAAAAAAAACTTGAAAAACAGAACTGAAAATTAAAAAAAAACTAAAAAAAATTGAAACTGAATAAGAAAAAAATAAAACTCTTTCACTGGGATTTGAACCGGTGACATACAACATAATTTTTGGGGTACTTGCCACTGCACCATCAGTTTCTCTTTGTTATTAAAGGGGCTCAAAATATATATATATCTACAGAAATACAGAAAATTTACCTTATATATACTGTATAATTTTTTGCCGAGGGGGTTCGAGTGAACCCCCTGGATACCACGTGGGTCCGCCCCTGGTTCCGACAGTTAATGAGGATCCCGATGTGACACAACTTTATGTTATTTATTTCTTTTAAAATACTTACATCAGTTATAATGCTTTGATTTTATGTTAAATTATTTTTGTGTATGTATCTTTTTTGAGGGTGTATAGTATTATTATTTTAATTATATATAGTTATTATTTTTGTGTATGTATCTTTTTTTGAGGGTGAATAGTATTATTATTTTAATTATATATAGTTATTATTTTTGTGTATGTATCTTTTTTTGAGGGTGAATAGT
>JAJOOR010018889.1:0-10177 GCA_036250505.1 Solanum acaule
TCGCGTCCCCAATTCGGTGCTCAATACTACTCCCAAAAATACTTTAGCTCATAAGTGTTTTAAACACATCTTTCTTTAGTTTGAGATAAATGTTCAAAACTTAGCCCAAAGGCTCTCTTGGAAAACATAATTCCTTGCTTACTCAAATGTAAAAACATTTATAAACTTCTTTGGGAATACTTAGTTCCCTAATAACTTTTGAGAAATGAACTCAACTCTATACTTTGTTTGAAACTTGAAACTTGAAACTTGAGCCTTAAAAATGACGTTAAAACGTTCAATGAAGACTCTTGAAAAACTTTAAAGACTTGCTTTGACTTACTTCTTAACTTCTTGACTTGACTTTAACTTCACTTGAATTTGATCCTAACTTCCTCGAATTGGATTATGGATTCAAGGGTAATGATCTCATGTTTATGGTTGAGTTCGTGATGTTAGATGTACCTTAGAGTGTTGGAAACAACTATAAAACATAGGTACATTACCAAGGAACATGCATGAAAAAGTGGGGAAGGAATGGGGAGGAATGGCGTCCTTGGCGCTTTGAGAGGCGCAGGGCGCCAGCCCTCAGACTTCAGAAGGGCTGCTGGGGCGCTCTGCATGGCGCGCCGCCCCAAGAGTGGAAGTTCAGAAACTCTTTTAGGGCGCGCTGGCCGGCGCCCCACCCTTTTCCCTCGAAAATCCGACTTTTCTCCCTTGTTTTTCCAACTCTAAACCTTCTTAACTTCAAAGGTTCCAGCCCCAAAAACTTAGAATCATAAAACCCCTTAACATACAATAGATTCAACTCGAAATCACAACCGGAAACATGCACCAAACCAACAAGAAGCTTCAACACAACCACAAGATTTCAATAACCACAACCAATCTTTTTCTCGAAATTAAAATGAGTTTTGCGTGTGGGGGAATGAACCAACCCAACACTGTGATCTCACATACCTTAATAGGGATCACCCCCGACGAAAATCACGACGATCTTGACGAACCTTGCTTGTTCTTCTCTTTCTCCTCTTCTTTCTCTCTTCACTCACAAACCCTCACTCTCACTTTTCAAAGGGAAAACTGATTTAAAATCAGTCTAAACCCTTAATATAACCAAAAGAAATGGTTAGGGAAAAGACCAAAATACCATTTAAAAAATTCGGACTAAACTGCCCTATGCCAACAGCCCAACTTTCAAAGGGCATAACTCACTCATACGAACTCGGAATCGAGCAAACTCGGCGGCATTGGAAAGATCCTTCCAAGAGCTTTCCAAAAATAACTGGAAATATACCTAACTCATCCTAAGATAGGAGTTATGACTGTTTGAAATTGACCAAAAACTCACTTTTTCCATACTTAACTAAATTTCTAGATTTTGAATTATTTCTAAAAATGACTATTTCCAATTTCAAGCTTCTTCATAGCTATTTCAAATTGCAAGATGTCACAATATCTCCCCCTTGGGAACATTCGTCCTCGAATGAGATTACTCTTACTAAGCTAAGGGTGCAGCATCAAACTCAAACACCCAACAAGCACAATGCAAACAACAACAACAACAACTACATGCTCACTATAATTTAAAGAGTACTAAGAAGGAAATTAGTACCTTGATCTGCATTTCTTCCGGATTCAAAGAGATATGAGTATCTTTTCTTCATGTCCTCTTCAGCTTCCCAAGTAGCTTCCTCAACAAATTGGTTCCTCCAAAGGACCTTGACTGATGCTACATTTTTCGTTCTCAACCTGCGAACTTGGTGATCTAAAATCTGAATAGGAATCTCCTCATAAGATAAGTTATCCTTTATCCTAATACTTTCAGTTGGCAGGATCAATGAAGGATCGCCTATGCACTTCTTCAACATGGAGATGTGAAATACCGGATTAACCACTGCTAGTTCCTGTGGTAGCTCCAATTCATAATCAACATTGCCAATCCTCTTGGCTATGCAGTAAGGTCCAACATACCGGGGACTAAGTTTCCCCTTTTTACCAAACCTCATAACCCCCTTAATGGGTGAGACTTTCAAATATACCCAATCATCTACTTCAAACTCTAACACCCTTCTCCTAACATCAGTGTAGGATTTTTGACGACTCTGTGCCGTTTTCAACCTCTCTTGAATCACTTTCACCTTCTCCATAGCTTGGTGAACTAAATCTAGTCCTATCAACCCTGCTTCACCAAATTCAAACCATCCAATAGGAGATCTACATCTTCTCCCATAAAGAGCTTTGTATGGAGCCATTTGGATGCTAGAGTAATAACTGTTGTTGTAGGCAAACTCAATGAGAGGTAGGTGGTCATCCCAATTACCTTTGAAATCGATTACACAAGCCCTCAACATATCTTCTAACGTCTGAATAGTGCGCTCTGCTTGCCCATCAGTCTGAGGATGAAAGACAGTACTTAAGTTCACCTTCGAACCTAAGCCTTTCTGAAAAGATTTCAGAACTGTGCAGTAAACTGTGCACCTCTATCTGAAATAATGGAGACTGGGACTCTATAAAGTCTCACTCTCTCTTGAATATATAACTTGGCATAATCTTCTGTTGAATGGGTAGTCTTTACCGGTAGAAAATAGGTTGATTTTGTCATTCTGTCGACAATTACCCATATAGAATCATGTTGTTTGCGAGACCTTAGCAACCCTGTAATGAAATCTGTATTGATCATCTCCCACTTCCATTCTGGAAGTTCTATACTCTGAGCCAAACCACCGGGCCTTTGGTGTTCAACTTTCACTTGCTGGCAATTTGGACATTTAGCAACAAATTCAACAATGCTTTTCTTCATGCTATTCCACCAATAAACTTCTCTCAAGTCACGATACATCTTTGTGGAACCCGGATGAATCGAATAGCTGGAGCTATGAGCTTCCTCCATAATCTTCTCTTGGAGTCCATCCACCATAGGTACACACAATCTACCTTGATATCTCAACACACCATCTCCCCCTTGTTCAAACGCTAATACTTTTTGCTTTTGAACATTTGCCTTCAACTCAAGCAAAATGAGATCTTGGTCTTGTTTCTCTTTCACTTCTGACACTAATGATGACTCGGCCCTGTTCGTTACCGTTATCCCTCCTTCTGCGGAATCCATAAGTCTGACTCTCAAGCGTGCCAGTCTGTGCACATCTTTTGCTAGCTCTCTCTTCCCTTCTTCAATATGGGCGGTGCTACCCATAAACAACCTACTTAAAGAATCAGCAACAACATTAGCCTTAATTGGGTGGTAAATAATACTCATGTCATAGTCCTTGAGTAACTCTAACCACCTCATCTGTCTGAGATTAATCTCTTTCTGAGTGAGCACTTATTGAAGACTCTTGTGATCAGTGAATACATCAATATGCACACCATACAAGTAATGACGCCATATCTTCAAAGCGAATACTACAGCAGCCAACTCTAAGTCATGGGTTGGGTAGTTCTTCTCATGAACCTTCAACTGTCTGGAGGCATAAGCTATAACCTTGCCATTCTACATTAAGATACAACCCAAACCAACTCTAGATGCATCACAATACACCACAAAACCTTGAGTACCTTCTGGTAAAGTCAAAACTAGAGCAGTAATCAACCTCTTTTTCAATTCCTAAAAGCTTTTCTCACAAGTTTCAGACCATTGAAATTTCACTGTCTTTTGAGTCAACTTGGTCAAAGGAGATACAATAGACGAGAACCCCTCTACAAACCTTCTATAATAGCCAGCTAAACCCAAGAAACACCTAATATCAGTTGGAAATGTAGGTCTAGGCCAATTCTGCACTGCCTCAATTTTTTGAGTATCAACTTTAATTCCATCACCAGACACAATGTGGCCTAAGAATGCCACGGACTCAAGCCAAAACTCACACTTAGAGAACTTGGCATACAACTCCTTATCTTTCAAAGTCTGAAGAACTATTCTGAGATGACTAACATGATCTTCTTCATTCCTTGAATAGATTAGTATGTCATCAATGAAGACAATAACAAACATATCTAAATAAGGGTTGAAGACTCTATTCATAAGGTCCATGAATGCTGCTGGTACATTGGTCAAACCAAAGGACATGACCAAACACTCATAATGACCATATCTGGTTCTGAAAGCTGTCTTTGGAATATCACATTCCCTTACTCTTAATTGATGATAGCCTGATCTGAGGTCAATTTTTGAAAAACAGGTGGCACCCTGAAAGTGATCGAAAAGATCATCAATCCTCAGAAGAGGGTACTTATTCTTGATGGTAACCTTGATCAACTGGCGGTAATCTATACACATCCTAAGGGAACCATCTTTCTTTCTCACAAACAAGACCGGAGCGGTCCAAGGTGAGACACTTGGTCGAATGAAACCCTTATCTAGGAGATCTTTCAACTGCTTTTTCAATTCTTTCAACTCTGCTGGTGCCATTCTATATGGCGGAATAGAGATAGGACGAGTATCTGGAATGAGGTCTATGCCAAAATCTATTTCTCTCTCAGGAGGAATTCCGGGTAGGTCATCAGGAAAAACTTCTGGAAAATCTCTTATAATAAGAACTGACTGAATAGGAGGCATCTCAACACTAGAGTCATTAACTCGGACTAAGTGATAGACACAACCCTTCGAAACTAACTTTCTTGCCTTAAGGTACGAAATGAAACGATCCTTAGGCACTACGGAACTACTACTCCACTCTATGACTGGCTCATTCGGAAACTGAAACTTGACTATTCGAGTTCTACAATCTAATGATGCATAATAGGCATGAAGCTAATCCATACCTAGAATGACATCGAAATCAATCATGTCTAACTCAACCAAATCAGCCATGGTGCTCTTGTGATTGATGGAAACGGGACAATCACGATAGACTCTTTCTACTATAATAGACTCCCCAACAAGTGTAGAAACACAAAAGAGTTCACAAAGTCTTTCAGGAAGAACATCAAACTTATTTGCAACATAAGGAGTTACAAAAGATAAACTTGCTCCTGGATCTAGCAAAGCATACACATCAAAAGCAAAGACTTTGATTATACCAGTGACAACATTGGGAGAGTTCTCTTGCTCATGGCGACTGGTGATTGCATAGAGGCTGTTTGCTCCTCCGCCAGTACTAGAAATAGCTCCTCTATGTGTCGTCCTGTCTGGGGGAGCAACTGATGAAGATTGGGCCCTACTACCCAGATTTCCGCTACCTTGCCTGTTCTTAGGGCACTCCTTCATGAAATGACCCTTTTGACCACACTTAAAAAAACCTGTCTGGCCATCACGACATTTACCTGGGTGGGTTCTACCACACCTAGAACATGCAGGAAACAAACTACCTCATTGTACCACACTACCTGAGGACTGTGTTGGTCTAGCCTTGAAGTCCTTCGAATTCTGGCCATTATGTTCACCTCTATATCTGGGTGCAGGTGCCCTATCAAACGATGGAGCAGGTTCCTTTTGCCTTTGTTGAAAGGACGTACGGTTCGCATTACCTCTCTGCTGTCCGGACTCATTTTCGGTCTTAGCTTTCTTATTTCTGAACTCTTCCCTGTCCCTCAGCTTCTCTTCCTCAACCTGCCGCACATAAACCATTAACCTTGATATGTCCATGTCCCCGATAAGCATTGCAGTCCTACCTTCCTTACTCGACAGACGAGATAGCCCAGCAACAAACAAACTCATTCTACTCCTCATGTCCGCAACCATCTCCAGAGCATAACGGGATAGTTGAGTGAACTTCAACCCATACTCATAAACACTCAAAGACTCCTGCTTAAGTGTGAGTAACTCACGTACCTTGGCCTCTTTCAATTCTCAAGGAAAGAAACGCCCCAAGAAAGCTTCCTCAAAACAGGCCCAACTCGCAGGTGGTGCATCTTCAGCTCTACCCCCTTTCCACTGGTCGAACCAAGTTCTAGCAACATCCTTCAATTGGTACGTAGCTAGTTCAACTCACTCAGTATCTGCCACATACATCACATCAAAAATCTTCTTCAGCTCCTCAATGAAGTTCTCTGGATCCTCAGTAGTGCTCGAACCCATGAAACTCGAAAGATTCATTCCCAAGAACTCACGAATCCTTGAAGTGTCAGCTCCTTCATGTCAAGCTCCCCTTTGCTGACCTATCTAGTTAGTTACAGCTTGACTCAGTATCCTAATTGCCTCTCTGAACTCAGCATTAGTAACTTCTCCTTGACGTTGCACTTCAGGTGCATAAGGTAACTATTGCTCCTCAACATAACATCTAGGAAGACGCCCTCTGTCAACTCTTCGTGGAGGCATGATTATCTGAAAACACGCGCAAGCACGAATTAGAAAGAAACTTTTTAGAGATAAACTCTAACGCACGAGATGAATGTGAAAGAAGTGAGATAGTTCCTAAATGCTGCAACCTACTAATTATAGATGTGGCGCGCTTCACACGATAACTAGGACTCTACAAACATGGCTTCATAGACTCCCTAGGACTCTTGAACTCTGTGCTCTGATACCAATTTTGTCACGCCCCGAGCCTACACCCTGGGCGGGACCGGCATTCGAAGACCATTGCTAGCCCCAAGTGAACCCTTGGCCTGACTTACTTAGCTCAGCGGAAAACTTAACTCAACAGAATAACTCCATGCAATGAAAGGTCATAAAACAACCTAACTGATAAAATCTGGCCAAAAAGGAAACTCGCTTCTCAATACTAACTGACTGACTATCTATGAAGCCTCTATAACACTGAGATAGATGTTGGGACAGACCCCGCAACATCCTAATAAAGCAAAACTAAGAACACAAAATAATCGAGTCCTCCGGAATGCAAAGAGGCTCACCACTGACTCTGGAGTGCTCAGCTGGATCAACAGCGTGCTGGATGCTGATCCTGGGTACCTGCGTCTGCATCATCATAAAATGCAGGCCAACTGGCATCAGTACATTGAATGTACAAGTATGCGAGTTGGAAAGCTAAACCACAACTTAAGCTTGAAAGGAGTACAACGGAACACCTACTTTGGCTCTGTTCAACTCATGAATAACTGAACTCAAATGTAAAGCAATAAGACACATGCAATACATAAAGCTTGTAAAACATAATAAACAACTTAGTTCGTTAAGGATAAAGCAATAACAAACTCAACTTTACTTATATAAAAGTAATATAACTTTAGTGAGAGATTCTTTAACCGACAACCACCACTATGATCCCTAGTGATGATACAACGTTTTACCTCACGTTGCCCAAGGACCATCTTATACCTTGCCGTGATATAGGACCTTACTTTACTTAGTGGATCTACAAGCTTAACTTACGTGATCATCTAAAAAGAATGACCCGTTAAGTCCCATGTTGGCTACATGGTTCTTATGGAGGGTTGAGTTAATATGAACTCGCGTCCCCAATTCGGTGCTCAATACTACTCCCAAAAATACTTTAGCTCATAAGTGTTTTAAACACATCTTTCTTTAGTTTGAGATAAATGTTCAAAGCGTAGCCCAAAGACTCTCTTGGAAAACATAATTCCTTGCTTACTCAAATGTAAAAACATTTATAAACTTCTTTGGGAATACTTAGTTCCCTAATAACTTTTGAGAAATGAACTCAACTCTATACTTTGTTTGAAACTTGAAACTTGAGCCTTAAAAATGACGTTAAAGCGTTTAATGAAGACTCTTGAAAAACTATAAAGACTTGCTTTGACGTAATTCTTACTTCTAGACTTGACTTTAACTTCACTTGACTTTGATCCTAACTTTCCTCGAATTGGATTCTGGATTCAAGGGTAATGATCTCATGTTTATGGTTGAGTTTGTGATGTTAGATGTACCTTAGAGTGTTGGAAACAACTATAAAACATAGATACATTACCAAGGAACATGCATGAAAAAGTGGGGAAGGAATGGGGAGGATTGGCATCCTTGGCGCTTTGAGAGGCGCGGGGCGCCAGCCCTCAGACTTCAGAGGGGCTGTTGGGGCGCTCTGCATGGCGCGCCGCCCCAAGAGTGGAAGTTCAGAAACTCTTTTGGGGCGCGACGCCCCACCCTTTTCCCTCGAAAATCCAACTTGTCTCCCTTGTTTTTCCAACTCTAAACCTTCTTAACTTCAAAGGTTCCAGCCCCAAAAACTTAGAATCATAAAACCCCTTAACATACAATAGATTCAACTCGAAATCACAACCAAAAACATGCACCAAACCAACAAGAAGCTTCAACACAACCACAAGATTTCAACAACCACAACCAATCTTTTTCTCGAAATTAAAATGAGTTTGGCGTGTGGGGGAATGAACCAACCCAACACTATGATCTCACATACCTTAATAGGGATCACCCCCGACGAAAAGCACGATGATCTTGACGAACCTTGCTTGTTCTTCTCTTTCTCCTCTTCTTTCTCTCTTCATTCACAAACCCTCACTCTCACTTTTCAAAGGGAAAATTGATTTAAAATCAGTCTAAACCCTTAATATAACCAAAAGAAATGGTTAGGGAAAAGACCAAAATACCCTTAAAAAAAATTCGGACTAAACTGCCCTATGCCAACAACCCAACTTCCAAAGGGCATAACTCACTCATACGAACTCGGAATCGAGCAAACTTGGCGGCGTTGGAAAGATCCTTCCAAGAGCTTTCCAAACATAACTGGAAATACACCTAACTCATCCTAAGATATGAGTTATAACTGTTTGACATTGACCAAAAACTCATTTTTTCCATACTTAACTAAATTTCCAGATTTTGAATTATTTCTAAAAATGACTATTTCCAATTTCAAGCTTCTTCATAGCTATTTCAAATTGCAAAATGTCACATTTATGAAAGGAGAAGGAGATTCAAGGAAATTGTCATGATCTCTTCTTGTACCAAAAATTTGTAATATTGTGTTAAACTTGTAAGGCTTTTGTGTAATAAAAAGAATTTGCAAGGCTTCCCTTATCTTAATTCATCTCATTTATTGTTGCAAGTATTTGCTTTTGTATTTGGTCATAAACTATACATTTAGTATCTACAACTATCTGCTCAACTGTCTAAACTATATGTCTGTGTAGCCCCTGCTAAAGTGGTCACTAATTTCCCTCCATAAACACAGAAACCATCAACTAAAAGAGAAGCAGTATTGTTACATAAACAGACATCCATAACTGCATAATCATTAATCAAAATAGAAGTTAATATTTGTCAAAGCAGTTACATAATCAAACACCACAAATCAAAATGCAGTCACAATTGCCAATTCATTGTCTTAAATATAAGGGAACTAAATAGGGATAAAGTGCATTGCATTGTTTATTGCATTAGAGCTCTCTTGGCTCAAATGTGTAGCCTTAGACCTAGTCTCCATTTGTTTTCTTCTCCTTATCTCTTCAAGTTGGCTTGAGGTCATAGCTTGTTTTCCCTTCCATTTCACACCACATGTTGGTTTATGTCCAAGATCTCTAGTGACAACTGTTGAAGACTTCACATTTCTAAATCTTTCAGTAGGCATTCCAGGCTGTTCAAATGAATATAAATAATCTTAATTTGTGATTAAAGAAAAAATATTAAATGATATTTAAGTATAGAAATAGGGAACTTACATTAATAATAGTAGCACCACTTTGTGTGTGTAGTACACCCATTCCAACCATTCTTGTTCTGCTAGCAACACTACCCTTAAAAAACAACAAAATATTCAGTAAAGCAACTTATTTAAAACTTATACATGAAGTAAATAAAGGAAACTATATCACCTTTTCTGTTGAACCTTTTGGTCTACCTCTTCCTCTTCCAGTTGGAGCATTAGGTGTTGCTCTTGGGCCAGCAGTTTGTGTTGATGTTAGTGCAACAACAGGTGTTGCTCTTAGGCTAGTATGGCCATCAGTTTGTGTTGATGTTGGTGCAGCAGCAGGGCCAGCAGGGCCAGAAGGAGGTCTTGAACTTGGTCCAGCAGTAAAGCTTGTGCCAGAAGCAGGTGCACCAAGAGGACACTTTCTTTTATTGTGACCCTTGTTATGACAAGTGTTGCATGACATCTCAATCCCTCTTTTGGATAATTTTCCAGTTTTACTGGTTTCACCTTGCTCTTTCTTCCTTTTCTTGCCAGGCCTTCCTGGCATCTTCCTAATATGAGGTGGTATCACAGAGATGTTTTGTGATTCTGGCCACATTTTCAGATTCATAACTGGCTGAATGAAGTAGTTGTATGTCTTCATGTATGTTTCTCTGTTATACCAATGAGAAATGTAGTTGATTGGGTCC
>JAJOOR010018891.1:0-11271 GCA_036250505.1 Solanum acaule
ATAGTAATGTGTCCACGTGGGCACATATATACCTTTAAAATACACTATTAAATAGTTCAGGGGGTAAAAAATACGGTATTAAATAGTCTAGGGAGGTAATAGGTCCTTATGAAAATTTAGTATCGCAATAACAAATCTGACCAAAGTTGGGATATTTTTCAGACCCTTATCCCTAATACTTACTATAATTTCATTTCTTTTTGTACATAAGTACTCTTCCTATGAAATAAAAGAAAAGGTACTAAACCAATTGAAATTAAAAAAATTGAATAGTGACTCACCAAAAATAGAAAATAAATAAATATCACTTCTTTTGAGGTTCACGAATCCTATTGGAGGGAGATAATTCAAAAAAAATATTCGATATAGCAATTCAGGTTCATTTGTATTGAACGTTGCTATTAGATTGGACACGTGTTAGTTATCAGATATATAATTCAAAAGTCGTTTGATTCACTGATTTAATATTTGCGAGAAATAAAAATATCATATAACTTGCATTTCAATTTTCTAGAGATTGATGAAGGAATATTTGTTTTAAAAAAAGGACTTTCAAACATTTCGCAATTGCTTTAAATTTGTAAAGTTGAAAAGAATGTGATGATCATCATGTATCAAGCAAGGGACCGTTACAAGTGAGACAAAAATAAAAAGATCAAAGAAGGGACATATATTCTATCTTCTCTTATAAACTTAAAAGATGTAACAATTTAATATGTTACATCATAGGAATATTAATGTGTACATTACAAGCTTAATTTCAATGCTTAAAAAAAATATGAAAGGTCAACAACAAGGAAGAGAAAAGTCAATGCTTGAATCTGAAAATAATAATAAATCAACTTAGTAAAATATAACTCAGACCTTAATCATGGATATTGCTTAAAGAGAATCTAAGATCTTTGTTTAGGAGATTATTTTATATAAAACGACGTGTGGAATAACAAAAATTGTCTTTTATATTTTTGATATGAGATTTCAGATATAAACTTTGGAAATGAAAGAATTTTTAAAAGGAAACGTTTTCTCTTTTAATGGATTTGTCTATAGGTGACACAAATTTAAATTAATCAAATAAATTTTTGATATCATATAAATAACAAATCATCTCGTACTAATAATTAACATATACTTCCAATGACAAGCGGATGAATTTCATTCTTGGAAGAAAATGTAAAAAAATTACCATTCAACTTTTTATTATAGTTTAAATTACCTTCGAGTTGGAGCTTTCCAAGAAGTCAAATAGAAAAAAAACAGTTTTTTTCTTTCACAACGTGTAAGTAATACTAGATAAAAATTCAAAAGTTTAATAGACGAGGATATTATTCATTTTCGAATAATACTAGAGTAAATTTGACCCTTTTTCCTCTTTTAAAAAACCTTAGAATATTTAATCCTCTATTGATTCTCCAATTTTTTGAATGATTAAAGCCTTTTGAGCATATAATTTGGTTTAATACAAATGGACAAAAATACCCTTCATAAATTAAGCTCTCGTTTGGGCATAAATTTTGGCGATTAAACTTGAAAATTGAAATTTGAGTTTTTAGATTTTAAAGTTTTATTTGAATACACATTTTACATGATTCATTTTTTGTAGTTTTATGAGTTTTCTTCTCAAAACTTAATGAGCCTGATTTTGAAAACTTGAAAATACTGAAGATTGCTTCATTTAAACTCTGATCAAATTTCATAATTAAATAAATATTTGAAGATAAATTTCAAATTTTGATTTAAAATTTATAATCAAACGTTAGCTCAAATTTTTATAGCCAAAATATATATATATATATATATATATATAAACATGATTATTCAAAATCTATGACGAGACGTTAGCTAAAAATCCATTCTTTCTTCTACAGGGTAGCTGTAAATTGCTGCAGACATATGAGCAAGAAACTTGTGTCCCTCTTTTATTTAATATAAATATAATATGTCCTCTGTGAATATGACTAATCTCTCTAAAGCAGCCATTTTTATTGCAATTTAAAGCTAATTAATCATCAGTCAAAAAGTTTATTGGTCAATAAATGCAACTTTTTTTTTTTTGGTTCAAAAATTATCTTGAAAATTCAATCTTTCTGAGATATGAGGTAGATACATAGTCAACCCTTCTGTCAGAGCCAGTTGCAGAGAGCAAAAAAATCCATCTTTTTGCTTAAAAAATCAATCTTTCTTCTATAGGAAAAAACCCAAGAAACCCCTTTTCTCTTTGTAGTATATTTTTCATTATCTACTTGTTTTCAAGATTACAAATGAAACAAGAAAAAAGGTATTTCTTGATAGTATCATTAAACCTTTGTGTTTTATGCTTCATTTTGCAAATAGATAAATGTTGTGCTGTTGATCCACAGTTTGTAGTATGTAATAAATCAGTAAATTGTAGATATGGTCCAAGAATAAGCTTTCCATTTTATATTCAAGATGTTCAAGAATCTTATTGTGGGTACCCTGGATTTGGGCTAAATTGTAGTGAACAAGGGTTTCCTGTTGTACATATTACTGGAAATGAGTATGTAGTTGAAGATATTAGATATCAAGATCATACTTTTCTGCTTAAAAATTCAGTCTTTAATAGTAGTGTAAGGAATGGATGTGTTTCTGCTATCAAGAATGTGTCACTCGATAATCGCCCTTTTAAGTTTATTAAGGAATCGAAAATTTACTTGTTGTCGAAGTGTAATGGTTCGATATCCCAGAATCTTTCGAAGCACATGATTGGTTTGGGTTGTGGTGGAGAAAATGGGAATGATCGGGGTCTTGCAATGTTTGCTAATGATGAGAGCTTTGAGTCTGCATTACAAGTGTGTGAAAAACATGTAATGGCACCAGTAGAAATGCTTGGTGATGAGGGAAGTAATCGAGATGTTGACTATCTGGGGATTTTGAGAAGGGGGTTTAGATTGAACTGGACTGCTGCTAATTGCAGTGAATGTGCAGAAAGTAGAGGACATTGCGGATTTGATGTTATCAATTATCAATTCAAATGTTTCTGCACTGACAGGCCTCATGCATTGAGTTGCAAACCTTCCAGTAAGCCCCTATGACCTTATCTATCAGTTAATTTCCAGTATAATTATGCAGCACCTTATGCTATGACTAGGCACCGTGCTTTAAGGTTTTTTCGTGTGATAGCATGATGATTTAAGTATCAAGATACAGCTAAATTAATCGAATGGATTAAGCTATGGATGATTAAAAATGTGTTTACTACAAAGTGCAGCCAAGGAAATATCCTTATAGCTTCAAAGGATAAGTTAAATTTCCAGTATAGTTATGCAGCACCTTATCTTATGATTATGTTCCGTGCTTTAGGTTCTTTTTGTGTTATTACAAGCGCCCAAAAAATGTAACTTGATTTAGGCATCATGATACAGCTGATTTAATCCTTATTCGTAGTATTATTTAGTAGTTGCGTAGTTTCTTATTCTTTAATGTGTATTACTATCTGTTGCTTCATTTGCTTTATATCTTGTTATTTTGCTGTCATATTTTTCTTGGAATCTTGCTATGAAAACGTTTCTTTGAGCTGAGGGTCTATCGGAAACAACCTCTTACCCCAAAAAGGTAGGGCTAAGTGCAGGAAGTATCCTTATAGCTGCTAATAACTTCTCTACTGAATGGTGTCTAGTTTTGATTAATCCAAGCGTTTTCTGGTTTGATATTTTGTCCTGTTAATCTTTTTGTTACACCAGTATTATTTTGTTAAGTATACAAGGATACCAATTGAAGACTTCTTTAATTCTATTCTCAATCTAATAGGCCACCGAATCTCATTTTTCTTAACCCATTCAACTTCACATTTCGAGTACAAAATTACAGACTCAAGGTCTGTTAAAGGAAACCGCTTGTGATCATATCTGATTTGAGCTTTATCTATGATAATTCATGTCTAAGAAGCGATCTTTAATGATACTTATGAAGGACTAGGTTAATAGTTTGACATGATTAGTTGAAGTAGGCTAATATGAACTCAGCAACCGGGTTGTTAACAAACCACAGCTGTAATTAGTATGTATACATTGGCTGCACATATTGAGCAGTTGCTTGTTTGACGGAATCAGAACTTACATTATTGACTTTAATATAGGTAGGAAACTGCAACATGTAAAACCTAGTCAAACTTAAAATAAGAATAAGTAGAACATTTCAGAAGTATGTAATCAGGAGCTGACTTTTATCTTACTTTAGTAACTTTAATATTGGTAGAAAATTGCAACAACTACTATGTTTTATACTTGGCATACATTACATATTATTTTACTTGAGCCGAGGGTCTATCGGAAACAACCTCTCTACCTTCTCAAGGTAAGGGTAAGGTCTGCGCACATTCCACCATCCCCAGACCCCACTTGTGGGATTACACTGGTATGTTGTTGTTGTATACGTTACATATTATTCCTTCTTACTCATCAAGCACCCTTTTTATATCTTAGATATAAATCCATGTTTTTTGCTTTTGATCGATCTCCCTTCATGTTTGGCTCAACTATATTATAGTAAATCTTTAATTGTTTCAATAACTCTATTTCCATAAAGTGCGCCAAAAACCCAATTGCTTGTGCTTCAAATGATGTGAATCATCCCTATCCTGTTTTAGACAGCGGGAAAAACCAAGTCGATTGTAGTGCAATGCCTTGAGAGTCATATGTTGTTGCACCAGCTAAAATAGGAAAAAGAAAAGCAATAAGAAATGCCAATAGATAGACTGTTTAAGGTTGTCAGAAAATGAATTAATACTACAATGATCTTGGAATAAGTTAGTGGCTGTGAAAGGACAGCAACCATTCTGGCTCTGAAAATGGTGAACCTGTTTGTTATCGCTCTGTTAGGTTTTGCCTGAATCATTGCTGGATGGTAACTGCTACTTACCAAGCTGCTAATTTAAGATTCTAGGCATAAGATACTGATTATTTGCAGAGTTATAAAAGCTAACAACGATCAACGAGGCTTTCATGTGCATCATAAACATCAAAAACTCTTCTCTTATCTATTACACCTGCTGTCCCATGACTTGACACAGAATTCTAGAAATAAATGGAGACTATTGAATCTCATGGTCTTAAATCAAAGATGTGTGTAGTCCTTTTAATCTTGTGGTCTTAAACTTGCCAGGTAGAATGTTGGAATTGGAAAATTTACTAAATATAGAAAGAGACACTCTTTTTTGGACATAACAAAAAGGAAAGTAATACAGTTAAATTGAGACGGAGGGAGTAGTATAAACTGCATAATCTGATTTGGAGAGGATTATATTCTATTCTGTTCTTTTACTACCTGTTTGCGTTTAGTATAGTTTGGCAATAGTGAGATTATAGGTGAGTTTTCACTTATTCCACTCCCTTAATTCATGGTCATAGAGTGCTAACTTGTCTGAGATTGACCTATGAATTTTCCTCGTATGGTTATTTTTGGTGCTGTTCTAAATGTGGCATTAAAGAAAACCAATGTCTAAACGACAATCCTTGGACATTTCTAAAGATCGTATAGCACAACCAGAAGCAGTTGCCTACTGGTCCAAAACCAATAATTATAAATGCATGTCCTTGTATGTCCATTTCCATCCATTGAAACATTTTATAAGTTCTATTTTCTTTCTTGTCAGATGCAGATCATTATTTTTCGATACTACCTCCTCCACGATTTGTCTGACATTACTTCATTTTCAGGGAAAAATAATTTGGGGTTGATTCTTGGCTCAGGTAAATCAGTACTGTATTATTATTATTCCTGAATTTGACATTTCAACATAGTTCCACATCTTGTTAACTTCATTTTTGTCTTTTCCAGTTTTAGGTGGAGCTGTGTTAATAATCCTTGTGGTCACTTTCATCGTTTGTTGTTACAAGAAAGAACACAAAAGTTGTTTGTACTTCACCTCGAGAAAAAAATCTTGTGATCGTTCCTTAGCACATGATTTTGATGGAAGTAGTAATTACCATGGAGTCTCGGTCTTCTCCTATGTTGAACTTGAAGAAGCTACAAGTAACTTCGATTCCTCCAATGAACTAGGAGATGGAGGTTTTGGTGCTGTTTACTATGGTAAGTATCTTGAAGCAAATCAGATGTTCAAATGACACGACTAGATAGCTAAATTTGTACTACCTTTCTTACTAGGTAAACTTAAGGATGGGAGAGAAGTTGCAGTGAAGCGACTTTACGAGCACAATTGCAAGAGAATGGAACAGTTTAAAAATGAAATTGAAATTCTCTCTCGCCTAAGGCATCGAAATCTTGTTACCCTTTATGGTTGCACATCAAAGCACAGCCGTGAACTCCTCCTTGTTTATGAATACATTCCCAATGGAACAGTGGCAGATCACCTGAATGGGGATAGAGCAAAGGACGGATTCCTCCCATGGCCTATCCGCATGAATATTGCTGTAGAAACTGCTTGTGCATTGGCTTACCTCCATGCTTCTGACATAATACATCGCGATGTGAAGACTAGCAACATACTCCTCGACAGCAATTGTTGTGTCAAAGTTGCAGATTTTGGGCTTTCGAGACTTTTTCCGAATGATGCTACTCATGTCTCAACTGCTCCTCAAGGGACTGCTGGATATGTTGATCCAGAGTATCATGAATGTTACCAGCTCACTGATAAAAGTGATGTTTATAGTTTTGGTGTTGTCCTTGTTGAACTTATCTCATCAATGCCTGCTGTTGATATTACTAGGCGTCGACATGAGATCAATTTGGCCAATTTAGCTATAAACAGGATTCAGAGATGTGCATTTGATGAGCTTATTGATCCATCTCTGGGATTTAAGTCAGATGCACAAGTTATGAGAATGACTACTTCAGTAGCAGAACTAGCATTTCAATGCTTGCAGCTTGAAACGGACTTGAGACCAAAAATGGATGAAGTACTAGAGACACTTAAACATATTCAAGGCACCTATACGGATCAAATCGAAGATGAGAAGATGAATGACTCAATTGTTGATAACACAGAATGTAATGGTGAAAAAGTCCCTACTTCTCCTACATCAGATAAAATAGTTTTGTTAAAGAAAATGCATTTGCCACCTTCACCTATTTCTGTAACTGAGAGCTGGGTTAGTAGCTGTGGCAGTAGTAATGTTAGCGGGTGAAATTCTTACACTCTTTGCTTTCATTTCAACATAAATGTTACAAATATGTACTCATTGATAATCTGTAAAGGAATAAGTTGCTGAGACGTTCTTTTTATCTTTATTAGTTTTTACTCTTGTTCTTTGTTCGCCGTTTTCTGAACACAGTGGAGTGTAACTATTGAATATGGACATGCTTTCTGCACTAACGAGCATGCATATTTTTCACTATCCTGGATTTGAGGTTACTTAAATGAATATCAGCCACTTTAATGGGACATTTGACAGCTACTATGTGCAGTTCTTATGACCAAGTAATGCTGTGTGCATAATATTTTCTTTACAGAACATGGTGATGGAGGTTTTGGAACAGTTTACCATGGTAAGAAGCATATCTACTTGAGCTACACAATGCATCAGTTGCAAAATTCAGGAAATCAGCAGGTATTTGGCAGATTTTTCATTATGTAATAGTACTGTGGTTTAGTAACTCAATATATATACACACCAGCTAACAGTGCACATTCTTAGGTGAACTCAGCAATGGTAGAGACGTAGCAGTAAAACGCCTCCATGGACATAGAATGCATCTCACTCGGCCAAGACATCATATCTTGTTACTCTCTGTGATTGCACATAGAGGTGCAACAGTGAACTCCTGATTTATGAGTACCTTTCACAGTGTAAAAGTTAGTTGCACATCATTTTCAGGATGAGAGAGCAAAAATTACCAAATTTGGTAAGTGTAGACAAGCAAAATTTTATGAGATCGTCCATACAAAATTTGGAGTTTTACAATACCTCAGCAGTGGGAACAGGAATGAACTGAGTGCCCCGAAAATGCTATCCAGTTTATGAAATCTAAATCTCCACCATCACCAAATTCCACAAATGATGGGTGGTTTAGTGGCTCTACCACAACCAACATTAGTCGTCCTGCTTTACAAAATCCCCTCTTGACATTTTGATGTATCACAAGTTTGTATATTTTATTCCCCATTTCTTCTCATTGTTTTGGTCTCTGATTGTATGTCGAGTACATGCCTAGCCTATCATGATGTACACTGTAAATGGATCTGCCTTCCATCAACCAGTGTGAGACACTCTGTGATTGATTATTTAGCTTATGGACAAAGCTCTTCAAACTGTTTCTGATACGGAGACTGGAATATTTTTGATTAAGATCATCGAGTTGATTTCTTCGATGATCTGATCATTCAACTATTGGAAATAATTGAACAAAGTTACTTTTCTGATACAACGAAGTTACTTTTCTTTCTTTTGTATCAGAAAAGTCGCTTATCTTTTGCTATTTCACTCAGAAGGTCATTTTTCTTTCTCTAGTATCAGAAAAGTCATTTATCTTTTGCTATTTCACTCGAGAAGTTGGTCAAGCCAGAGTGTGATATATCCGGCTACTTTTTAAAGCACTTTGTTCACCTATTCCAAAAGAAAGTGACCCATAACCAAAATACTAACTGTTCTTACCAACTTCCCTTTATCTTATGGAAATATGATGTGATCCAAAATACTTGCCTTCTGCTTAGGAAAGAAGGTACATACTTATTAAGACTGTGCATGAGATTCCTTTAAAACAGAAAAAAAAGAGCAGAAATATCTTATCTTAAGAGTCAATGATTCAAGTCTTTACGTAGTACTTAGTCAATGAGAATGGAGAGTGGAAAAGTCTTTTATGTTGGCCCTCACTTGAGTCCTGTTTCATTTTTCCAAAGTCTTTGTAGCAAAATTCCAAGTTCACACATAGAAAAAAAAACCAAATAACAAGGTTAAATTCCAATTTTCTTGCTTTGTGAGACCATATAGAGTAAACAATATGGCTTCTGCTTTCTTGTTTTTGTGTTGTTTAGTGATCTTTAGCCTACATCAAGTACTAGGTAATTCCAAATCCAACTGCACCGATGAATTCGAGTGTGGAGGCCTTGGAGCTATGAAGTTTCCTTTCACAAATTCCAGCAACCCTGAGTGTGGATTATGCAGTGTTGATTGCCATACTAAACCATATCCAAAGATTGAACTTGGTGGAAAAAAATATGATGCTTTAGTGAAGAAGGGTGATTTTTTCCTCATTTCAGATCCTAAACTTCAAGAGTACTTAAATAACAAAAGTTGCAAGTCTTTTAACAGAAACTTCTCATTTCTAAATTCCCCTTTGATTTCTTTCCAAATTGTTCCTAACTTAACGTTGTACAAATGCAAACATAGTCATGACAACACCATCCAGAAGACGAATGATTCCTTTTTCAAAGATTTTGATAGATATACCAAGTGTGAAGGTTTTAATGTTTACTATCACCATCCCAAGAAAGCAATATTGAGAAACACTAGTGCTAAGATTAGTGGCAAACTTCCAAAGCACTGTTCACTTGTACAATTGCCAATTCCATTGCCTACACCATCAAAACCATATGCAGGTGACTTGTTTGAACTGTTGACTTCTAATGCACTTCTAAACTGGGAGTTGTCCAAAGATTGTCATCTGTGTCTTGACAAAGGAGGGAAATGCCAGATGATCGATGAACACGAGTTTCATTGTTCCATTAAAGGTATATATAGTATTGTTAAGAAATAAATCTTGTTCTGCTTGTTTTCTATTGAGGTTTATCTTAAAAGATTATCTTTTTTCCTTTACTGCAGGACAAAATAATTCGAGAATGATTATTATGGCCTCAGGTAATTGTCTAGCCAATGACCACATTTTTATAGTAGTACACTTCCGAAGGGGGGATTTGGAGCAATAGTAAAGTTGTCTCGGGTTTTGAGCAGTGGAATCAGCCAGTGATGCTTGCATCACGGTAGGCTGTCTATATGACACCCCTTGGGGTGCGGCCCTTCCCCGGCCAGGCTCCTATTTTTTTTTTTTTTATAGTACACTTTCAAAGGATCTGATTTTGATTACTGTATCTTATGTTTTCTAGTTTTAGGTGGAGTTGGTTTGATCCTACTATCTTCCATTGTCGCCTTTTCTATCTGGTGTCGCAAGAGAGGGAAGAATGGTTCGACACAATTTCATCGGGATCTTGAGGTAGAGAGCAAATATTTTGGATTTCAGGTTCCAGTTTTCACCTATGCTGAACTTAAGGAAGCCACCAACAATTTTGATCCCTTGAATGAACTAGGAGATGGAGGTTTTGGAACTGTATATTATGGTAAGTTTTTCTTTGAACCTAAGAACTATGTTAAAAAGACATCAATTTCCAAAAGGTGAAAAGTAGCTAGTGTTCATGCTCAGTGGTGAAACCAAGAATTTCGTTGAGGTTGTATAAACACTTTTAACTTTGCCTCAACTGACACCTAAACACTCCAACTTTGAGTCTGAACATCCAGGCACCTCAACCGTCTTGTGTCAGTTGAATACTCCAACTTACAAAATGATCATCTAGACACCTCCAAAATTTATGTGCCACGCCAATGTTGGATGTCTACGAGACACAGTGGGGACGAGTTGGAATGTTTAGTTGCCAATTGACACTAAGTTGAGGTATCTAGATGTGCACTCTGAAAATTGGAGTGCTTACTTGCTGTCTGAGTCCAAGTTTGAGTATCTGTTTATGTATTATGCCTTTAATATATATTTATATAAAATCCTTCTAAATAAATATATATATATATGTATAAAATGTAACTTTTGACACACCGTATAATTTTGACGAAGGGTGTTCAACTGATCACTTTTCACCATGTGTCGGAAAACTCAGTATCTCATTGTTATTTCACATTATGAATTAGGAAAACTATATGATGGAAGAGAAGTTGCAGTAAAATGCCTCTATGAGCACAACTGCAAGAGAATGCAGCAGTTCACAACCGAAATCGAGATTCTTACTCGTTTGAGGCACCAAAATCTTGTGTCCCTTTATGGCTGCACATCAAGACGCAGCCGTGAACTTCTCCTTGTTTATGAATACATTCCACATGGAACAGTTGCTGATCATCTCCATGGTGAAAGAGCAGCAGAGGGATCTCTCACGTGGCCCATCCGTATGAACATTGCAGTTGAAACAGCCAGTGCATTGGCTTACCTCCATGCTTCTGATGTGATACATCGCGATGTCAAGACTAACAACATCCTTCTCGACAACAACTTTCGTGTCAAAGTAGCAGATTTTGGACTCTCGAGACTTTTCCCCAACAACGTTTCTCACATATCAACAGCTCCTCAAGGAACGCT
>JAJOOR010018893.1:0-11798 GCA_036250505.1 Solanum acaule
AATGCTATTGTATGCTTGTATGATATGTATTGAATGCCTTATTCATCTTTAACCGTAAGCATGATGTCCTTAGTCTAGGTTAGGCTAGCATTGCCTTATACTTATGACCCGTGTGGGCTGGATAGGCTTGACTTTCTGCCGACGTCGTTCGGATGACTTCGCTCCTTGTAGACTGGAATAGCAGACTTGAGTCTGATAGCTTGAGCCTTAGATTAGGCGTTATCGCTACTTGCTGCATCTCTGTATCTTCTCCCTCTTATTCTGCAGTTCCGACGCATTCTCGAAGGTTTAGTGCGTCACTCGAGTTGTGGGATTGAGATAGTATAGTCTTGGAGACTTTTATGTGATATCTTAGAGTGGACGGCGTTCCACGGTGGTTGTTGTTGGATTGAATCCTATTGGAGATACCATAACCCCCGGGGCCGTTCTTTCTAGCTAGGCTGGGAACGTATCACTTGCTGGGTAGACTCGGTGATATCGCTGATCTCCCCCGGGCCTCTCTCTCTAGCTGTGCTGGGAGTGTGTTGCTGGCTGGGTGTCCTCGGGTCGCTCTTTCTAGCTGGGCTGGGAGCATGACTGCATGGTAGGACGACTCGCGATATCTACCTCACTCACGGGTCCCTCTTTCTAGATGGCCTAGGAGTGGACTGTTTGGTTGGGTGCCCCCTAGGGTCACTCTTTCAAGCTGGGCTGGGAGTGTACTTCTGGCTGGCTGGGTGGAGTCTGATGGATTATCTTAGTTACTTTGGGTTGGGAGCCCGGCTTTCTTCTTTCTCTGTAGACTTAGCCTTGGTGTGTACTTGTCGGACTTATGGGGGTCCGTTCAGGTTTTAATTAAACTTGTGCCCGAGTGTACCTTCTAGGCTTTTGGGGGTCCAGTTAGGTTTAGTTTAGTTGTACTTAGTTTGTTTCTGGGATGCTCGTGTGCTTTCTTTTCTTATCCGCTTTGACCTCTCTGTGTCTAGATTCTATCCTTTCTTATTGTTCTTACCCTTTTTGCTCAGTCGGCCTATGATGCCTACTGAGTACCTGTTGTGTTGGTACTCATGTTACGCTCTACATCTATTTCGTGATGCAGGTCCCAGTACCAGTTTCCAACGGTGATTACTTCCAGCCTACTTTTCAGCTGTGATTCGGAGACGAGGGAGAGCACTTGGCGTTTTGGGGTTTGTTCTGTCTCCTTCTTTTGTTTTAGCTAGTCTTGTTGCCTTTGATACACACTTTGTTGTGGTCCACTTTTGGGACTTGTACTCTTTATTAGATAGCTCTGTACTAGTGACTTCCAGGTACTGGGAGTTCTGTATATATTTATTTTGGGTTGCTTCTGCCTTGTTATCCTTGTCTAGATTATTATTTTCGCTAGTTTCTGCCCTTTTGCTCATTGCTTGATGTTCTGCGTTACGGGTTGGCTTACCTACTGGTAGGGTATAGTAGGTGCCATCATGACTCGGGAAATCGGGACGTGACAAGTTGGTATCAGAGCCCCAGGTTCATTGGTCTCACTTGTACAAAGCTAATGCCTCATAGAGTCCTGCGGATCGATGCGGAGACGTCCGTAACTTATCTTTGGGAGGCTACATGATGTTTTTAGGAAGATTTCCTCTTTTGTTTCACTTTCGTGCAGCATGTGTCTTATTGGTTCCTTAAGATGTCAGTTGTTTCACTCTTTCGCAGGATGGCTTGCTCGGTGGCGCGGGCGAGGGTGACGCACCCAGACCTGCAGATAGAGCCCCAGCTTGGGCTAGACACCAACCCCGAGGTCGAGAGAGGGCCGCAGCATCAGTCCAGGAGAGAGAAGAGGATCCAGAGCCAGTAGCAGACCCTTCAGCACTTCGTATACCAGATCAACCGGTGGGGCCGAGGCCAGCCCAACCGCCACCCGGAATAGTTTTGACTCCAGATATCCAGGCCGCTATTTCTCAGCTCTTAGGTGTGCTTGGGGCGATGCAGCAGCCACCCGCCCCAGCTACACCAGCACTAGTACCGCAGGATCACCCTGCAGTGAGGGCTCCTCAGGTCCAGGTACCACCTGAGGGAGTACAACTCTTGGCAGCGGACAGACCTATGCCGCTTGAGGACCAGAAGATGCTTGGTGTGTTTCTCAGGTTGACACCACCGAGGTTTTTTGGGGCTGTGGGTGAGGATGCCTATGAGTTTCTTACTACTTGCCGTGAGAGGCTTCGCACTTTGGGCCTTGTGGATTCTAGAGGGGCCGACTTCATTGCTTACCAACTAGAAGGGCCAGCCAGGCAGTGGTGGCGCACATTCATTCAGACCCGGCTAGTTTGATCTCCATCGGTATCATGGGATGAGTCTTCTATGGCCTTCTTGGCCAAGTTTATTCCTCCTAGCATCAGAGACCGCCTCAGGGATCAGTTCTGCAGGTTGGAGCAGGGCACCATGTCGGTGGCAGAGTACGAGACTAGGTTCTACGATCTCTCCCGTCATGCCGAGATGATATTACCTACAGAGGAGGAGAGAGTTAGGTGCTTTGTTCGTGAGTTGAGATTGCAGCTTCGGCTTGAGACCCAGTCCTTATTTTCTGCAGGTCGATCTTTTTTAGACGTAGTTGACCAAGCTAGTACTATGGAGCATCTTCGTTGCGAGGCCCCAGGGGGCAGCGAGAAGAGGGCTAGGCATGAGGGCAGATATAGTGACTTCCGCCCAGGTCTAGATATTATCATGACAGGGCCGGACGACGGTTTTGATAGGGTCAGTCTAGAAGACCTACACAGGCCTCTCTTCAGGCATCAAATGGCGGTCGGAGTGAGGCTAGTTCAAGTCAGGGCCGCGAGGTGTTTCAGTCGGGTTCTTCAAGCCATGGTAGTCTTTCTTCTGGGAGTCGCCCTCGACAGGGTTGCTATGAGTGTGGTGAGATGGGTCATTGGGCCAGGGACTGCCCTCAGCATAGTCGAATTGCTCCCGCTCCTCATGCAGCTCCCCTAGCTTTACCAGCACCTCCAGTTAGAGGCCGTGGTCAGGGTCAGGACCGTAGAGGTGGTCAGCAGGGTATACGGGGTGGTCCCCGAGGAGGCAGGACTGGTGGTAGGTTTGGTGAGCAGGGCAGAGACAGACATGGCCATTTCTACGCAGCTCCAACGACGGCGGAGGCTGAGGCATCAGACGATGTGATCATAGGTACTATACTTTTATGCCAGCAGCCTGCCTTGGCTTTATTTGATCCAGGCTCTACTTTTTCGTATGTTTCTGTTTACTATGCCTCTCGATTGAGTATGATTTCTGAGCTTCTGGTTGCGCCGTTGCGTGTGTCGACCCCCGTGGGTGAGTCTTTATTAGTGGATCAGGTATTTCAATCTTGCTTAGTTACTATCCAGGGGCGTGACACCCGGGCTGACCTTATATTGCTTGACATGGTTGATTTCGATATGATTTTGGGAATGGATTGGATATCCCCTTATCGCGCTATTTTAGATTGCTTTTCTAAGACCATTACCTTAGCCATTCATGGTATCCCTCCGGTGGTGTGGCAGGGATCTCGTGGTAGCACACCAGTTGGGGTTATCTCTTTTATTCGTGGCTAGTGGATGCTTATCATATTTGGCCTATGTGCGTGATGTGAGTAGGGAGGTTCTTACGGTTGAGTCAGTTCCTGTTGTTCGTGACTTCTTAGATGTGTTTCCTACTGACATACCTGGCCTACCCCCAGAGCGTGATATTGATTTTCTGATTGAGCTTCAGCCAGGTACTCGGCCTATTTCTATTCCGCCATATCGGATGGCTCCTGCAGAGTTCAAGGAGCTCAGTGTTCTGCTTTAGGATCTCTTGGGTAAGGGATTTATCAGACCTAGTGTATCACCTTGGGGCGCTCTCGTTCATTTTGTTAAGAAGAAGGACGGTACTATGCGCATGTGCATTGACTATAGATAGTTGAATAAGGTGACAGTGAAGAATCGATATCCTCTACCTAGGATCGATGACCTATTTGACCAGCTACAGGGAGCTTCAGTGTTCTCTAAGATTGATTTGAGGTCCGGTTACCACCAATTAAGGATTAGGGCAGCGGATATCCCTAAGACTGCATTTAGGACCCGTTATGGCCATTATGAGTTCTTGGTGATGTCATTTGGGTTGACTAATGCCCCTGCCGCCTTTATGGACTTGATGACACGCGTGTTCAGGCCTTATCTTGATTCCTTCGTCATAGTCTTCATTGATGACATTTTGATATACTCGCGGAGTAGGGGTGATCATGAGCAGCATTTGAGAGTTGTTCTCCAGACTTTGAGAGATCAGCGGCTTTATGCCAAGTTCTCAAAGTGCCAGTTTTGGTTAGACTATGTAGCGTTCTTGGGGCATGTTGTATCTAAGGAGGTCATTATGGTAGATCCGGCGAAGATTGAGGCTATTCGTGATTGGGCTAGGCCGATCTCAGTTACTGAGATTTGGAGCTTCGTCGGACTAGCAGGCTACTACAGATGATTTGTGGAGGGTTTCTCTACCTTGGCAGCACCTTTGACCCGGTTGACTCGTGTTGATGTTCCCTTTGTTTGGTCAGAGGAGTGTGAGGCGAGCTTTTTGAGGCTCAAGGAGTTATTGACCACCGCTCCTATATTGACTCTTCCAGTTGAGGGCGAGGGATTCACGGTATATTGTGACGCATCCGGCGTTGGTTTGGGTTATGTATTGATGCACCAGGGCCGGATTATTGCTTATGCGTCGAGGCAGCTTAAGATTCATGAGCGCAACTACCCCACCCATGACTTAGAATTGGCGGCGGTAATTTTCGCACTTAAGATTTGGAGGCACTACTTGTATGGAGTTCGATGTGAGATCTATGTCAATCACGGAAGTCTTCAGTACATCATCAGCCAGAGGGACCTTAATTCGAGGCAGCGTCGTTGGATTGAGCTCCTGAAGGACTATGACCTCTCTATTCTCTATCATCTGGGTAAGGCGAATGTGGTAGCGGACGCCTTGAGCCGAAAGGCAGTGAGTATGGGTAGTCTAGCCTTCTTATTTGTTGAGGAGCGACCCTTGGCTATGGATATTCAGTTCTTAGCCAATAGCATGGTTCGGTTGGATATCTCAGATTCTAGACGTGTCTTGGCCCATATGGGAGTTCAGTCTTCCTTGCTTGATAGGATCCGTGGTTGTCAGTTTGAGGATGAGGCCTTGGTGGCCCTTAGAGATCGAGTGTTAGCGGGTGATGGTGGTCAGGCTACCGTAGATCCTGATGGTGTGTTGAGATTCCCCGGCCGCATCTGTGTTCCGAGAGTTGGGGATTTGATACAGTTGTACTTTCTGAGGGCCATGAGTCTAGATACTCTATCCATCCGGGCACAGCGAAGATGTATCGTGATTTGAGGCAGCATTACTGGTGGAGTGGCATGCGGAGAGATATTGCTGACTTTGTTTCCCGTTCCTAGTGCTGCCAGCAGGTAAAGGCCGAGCATTTGAGGCCTAGTGGTGTGTTTCAGAGATTACCCATTCCGGAGTGGAAGTGGGAGCGTCTCACTATGGACTTCATTGTGGGATTGCCTCGGACTCCTAGAGGTGTTGACAGCATTTGGGTCATCGTTGATCCATTGACCAAGTCAGCACATTTCCTTCCTGTTCAGTGTTCATTTAGCGCCGAGAGGTTGGCTCGTATTTACATTCGGGAGGTGGTTCGACTTCATGGGGTGCCAGTTTCTATTATATCAGTTCGGGGTTCGCAGTTCACGTCCAGCTTTTGGAGGAATTTTCAGGATGAGTTGGGCACTCGGGTTGACCTTAGCACAGCTTTGCACCCGAAGACGGATGGCCAGTCGGAGCGTAATATTCAGGTCCTTGAGGATATGTTACGGGCATGTGTTATGGATTTTGGAGTTCAGTGGGACCAGTTCTTACCTTTGGCGGAGTTTGCGTACAACAACAGCTACCACTCTAGTATTCAGATGGCCCCATTTGAGGCATTATATGGTAGGCGTTGTCACTCTCCAGTTGGTTGGTTTGAGTCTACAAAGCCTAGGCCGCATGGTACAGATTTGTTGCATGAGGCCCTAGATTAGGTGAGGGTGATTCAGGATAGGCTCAGGACGGCTCAGAGTAGGCACCAGAGTTATGCGGATCGGAGGAGCCGACCTTTGAGATTCTCTGTTGGTGATCAGGTATTCCTCCGTGTGTCTCCCATGAAGGGCGTGATGAGGTTTGGGAAGCGGGGCAAGCTTAGCCCCGTGATGAGGTTTGGGATCCCGGATTTCTTCTTTCTGAGTAGACTTAGCCTTGTTGTGTACTTGTCGGACTTATGGGGGTCCGTTCAGGTTTTAATTAAACTTGCGCCCAATTGTACCTTCTGGGCTTATAGGGGTCCAGTTAGGTTTAGTTTAATTGTACTTAGTTTGTTTCTGGTATGCTCGTGTGCTCTCTTTTCTTATCCGCTTTGACCTCTCTGTGTCTAGATTCTATCCTTTCTTACTGTTCTTACCCTTTTGCCTCAGTCGGCTTATGATGCCTACTGAGTAGCTGTTGTGTTGGTACTCATGTTACACTCTGCATCTATTTCGTGATGCGGGTCCCAGTACCAGTTACTAGCGATGATTAGTTCCAGCCTTCTTTTGCAGCTCTGATTCGAAGACGAGGGCTAACACTTGGCCTTTTGGGGTTTGTTCTGTCTCCTTCTTTTGCTTTAGCTAGTCTTGTTGCCTTTGAGACACGCTCTGTTGTGGTCCACTTTTGGGACTTGTACTCTTTATTAGATAGCTCTGTACTACTGACTTCCAGGTTCTGGGAGGGATTTCTGTATATATTTATTTTGGGTTGTTTTCGCCTTGTTATCCTTGTTTAGATTATTGTTTTCGCAAGTTTCTGCCCTTTTGCTCATTGCTTGATGTACTGGGTTACGGGTTGGCTTACCTACTGGTAGGGTATAGTAGGTGCCATCATGACTCGAGAAATCGGGTCGTGACAAGTTGGTATCAGAGCCCTAGGTTCATCGGTCTCACTTGTACAGAGCTAACGTCTCGTAGAGTCCTGCGGATCGGTGCGGAGACTTCCATAACTTATCTTCGGGAGGCTACATGATGTTTTTAGGAAGATTTCCTCTTTTGTTTCACTTCCGTGCAGCATGTGTCTTATTGGTTCCTTAAGATCTCACTTGTTTCACTATTTCGCAGGATAGCTCGCTCGGGAGGTGGCGCGGCCGGGGGTGATGCACCCAGGCCTGCAGACAGAGCCCCTGCTTGGGCTAGACGCCAACCCTGAGGTCGAGAGAGGGTCGCAGCATCAGTCCAGGAGAGAGAAGAGGATCCAGAGCCAGTAGCAGACCTTTCAGCACTTCGTATACCAGATCAGCCAGTGGGGCTGAGGCCAGCCCAACCGCCACCCGTAGTAGTTTTGACTCCAGATCTCCAGGCCGCTATTTCTCAGCTCTTAGGTGTGCTTGGGGGGATGCAGCAGCCACCCGCCCCAGCTACACCAGCACTAGTACTGCAGGATCAGCCTGCAGTGAGGGCTCCACAGGTCGAGGTACCACCTGAGGGAGAACAGCTCTTGGCAGCGGACAGACCTATGCCGCTTGAGGACCAGAAGATGCTTGGTGTGTTTCTCAAGTTTACACCACCGAGGTTCTCTGGGGCTGTGGGTGAGGATGCCTATGAGTTTCTTACTACTTGCCGTGAGAGGCTTCGCACTTTGGCCTTTGTGGAGTCTAGAGGGGCCGACTTCATTGCTTACCAACTAGATGGGCCAGCCAGGCAGTGGTGGCGCACATTCATTCAGGCCAGGCCAGTTGGATCTCCATCGGTATCATGGAATGAGTTTTCTATGGCCTTCTTGGACAAGTTTATTCCTCGTAGCGTCAAAGACCGCCTCAGGGATCAGTTCTGCAGGTTGGAGCAGGGCACCATGTCGGTGGCAGAGTACGTGACTAGGTTCTACGAGCTCTCCCGTCATGCCAAGATGATAATACCTACAGAGGAGGAGAGAGTTAGGTGCTTTGTTCGTGAGTTGAGATTGCAGCTTCGGCTTGAGACCCAGTCCTTATTTTCTGTGGGTCGATCTTTTATAGACGTAGTTGACCAAGCTAGTACTATGGAGCATCTTCGTCGCGAGGCCCTAGCGGGCAGCGAGAAGAGGGCTAGGCGTGAGGGCAGCTACAGTGACTCCCGCCCCAGGTCTAGAGATTATCATGACAGGGCCGGACGACGGTTTCGATAGGGTCAGTCTAGAAGACCTACACACGCCACTCTTCAGGCATCAGATGGTGGTTGGAGTGAGGCTAGTTCGAGTCAGGGTCGCGAGGTATTTCAGTCGGGTTCTTCAGGCCATGGTAGTCGTTCTTCTGGGAGTCGCCCTCGACAGGGTTGCTATGAGTGTGGTGAGATGGGTCATTGGGCCAGGGACTGCCCTCTGCATAGTCGGATTGCTCCCGCTCCTAATGTAGTTCCCCCAGCTTTACCAGCACCTACAGTTAGAGGCCGTGGTCAGGGTCAGGACCGTAGAGGTGGTCAGCAGGGTATACGGGGTGGTCCCCGAGGAGGCAGGACTGGTGGTAGGTTTGGTGAGCAGGGCAGAGGCAGACATGGCCATTTCTACGCAGCTACAACGAGGGCGGAGGCTGAGGCATTAGATGATGTGATCATAGGTACTATTCTTTTATGCCAGCAGCCTGCCTTGGCTTTATTTGATCCAGGCTCTACTTTTTCGTATGTTTCTGTTTACTATGCCTCTCGATTGAGTATGATTTCTGAGCCTCTGGTAGCGCCGTTGCGTGTGTCGACCCCCATGGGTGAGTCGTATGTTTCTGTTTACTATGCCTCTCGATTGAGTATGATTTCTGAGCCTCTGGTAGCGCCGTTGCGTGTGTCGACCCCCGTGGGTGAGTCTTTAGTAGTGGATCCAGGGGCGTGACACCTGGGCTGACCTTATATTGATTGACATGGTTGATTTCGATGTGATTTTGGGCATGGATTGGTTATCCCATTATCGCGCTGTTTTAGATTGCTTTTCTAAGACCATTACCTTAGCCATTCATGGTATCCCTCCGGGGGTGTGGCAGGGATCTCGTGGTAGCACACTAGTTGGGGTTATCTCTTTTATTCGTGCTAGGAGGCTAGTGGCTAGTGGATGCTTATCATATTTGGCCTACCCCCAGAGCGTGATATTGATTTTCCGATTGAGCCTGAGCCAGGTACTCGGCCTATTTCTATTCCGTCATATCGGATGGCTCCTGCAGAGCTCAAGGAGCTTAGTGTTCAGCTTCAGGATCTCTTGGGTGAGGGATTTATCAGACCTAGTGTATCACCTTGGGGCGCTCCCGTTCTTTTTGTTAAGAATAAGGACGGTACTATGCGCATATGCATTGACTATAGACAGTTGAATAAGGTGACAGTGAAGAATCGATATCCTCTACCTAGGATCGATGACCTATTTGACCAGCTACAGGGAGCTTCAGTGTTCTCTAAGATTGATTTCAGGTCCGGTTACCACCAATTAAGGATTAGGGCAGCGGATATCCCTAAAATTGCATTTAGGACCCGTTATGGCCAATATGAGTTCTTGGTGATGTCATTTGGGTTGACTAATGCCCCTGCCGCCTTTATGGACTTGATGACACGCGTGTCCAGGCTTTATCTTGATTCCTTCGTCATAGTCTTCATTGATGACATTTTGATATACTCGCGGAGTAGGGGTGATCATGAGAAGCATTTGAGAGTTGTTCTCCAGACTTTGAGAGATCAGCGGCTTTATGCCAAATTCTCAAATTGCCAGTTTTGGTTAGACTCTGTAGCGTTCTTGGGGCATGTTGTATCTAAGGAGGGCATTATGGTAGATCCAGCGAAGATTGAGGTTATTCGTGATTGGGCTAGGCCAACCTCAGTTACTGAGATTCAGAGCTTCGTCGGACTAGCAGGCTACTACAGACGTTTTGTGGAGGGTTTCTCTACCTTGGCAGCACCTTTGACCCAGTTGAATCGTGTTGATGTTCCCTTTGTTTGGTCAGAGGAATGTGAGGCGAGCTTTTTGAGGCTCCAGGAGTTATTGACCACCGCTCCTATATTGACTCTTCCAGTTGAGGGCGAGGGATTCACGGTATATTGTGACGCATCCGGCATTGGTTTGGGTTGTGTATTGATGCAGCAAGGCCGGGTTATTGCTTATGCGTCGAGGCAGCTTAAGATTCATGAGCGCAACTACCCCACCCATGACTTAGAGTTGGCGGCGGTAGTTTTCGCACTTCAGATTTGGAGGCACTACTTGTACGGAGTTCGATGTGAGATCTATACCGATCACAGAAGTCTTCAGTACATCATGAGCCAGAGGGACCTTAATTCGAGGCAGCGTCGTTGGATTGAGCTGCTGAAGGATTATGACCTCTCTATTCTCTATCATCCGGGCAAGGCAAATGTGGTAGCGGACGCCTTGAGCCGAAAGGCGGTGAGTATGGGTAGTCTAGGCTTCTTAACTGTTGAGGAGCGACCCTTGGCTATAGACATTCAGTTCTTAGCCAATAGCATGGTTCGGTTGGATATCTCAGATTCTAGACGTGTCTTGGCCTATGTGGGAGTTCAGTCTTCCTTGCTTGATAGGATCCGTGGTTGTCAGTTTGAGGATGAGGCCTTGGTGGCCCTTAGAGATCGAGTGTTAGCGCGTGATGGTGGTCAGGCTACGTTAGATCCTGATGATGTGTTGAGAATTGCCGGCCGCATCTGTGTTCCGAGAGTTGGGGATTTGATACAGTTGATACTTTCTGAGGGCCATGAGTCTAGATACTCTATCCATCCGGGCACAGCGAAGATGTATCGTGATTTGAGGCAGCATTACTGGTGGAGTGGCATGAGGAGAGATATTGCTGACGTTGTTTCCCGTTGCTTGTGCTGCCAGCAGGTAAAGGCCGAGCATTTGAGGCCTGGTGGTGTGTTTCAGAGATTACCCGTTTCGGAGTGGAAGTGGGAGCGTATCACTCTGGACTTCATTGTGGGGTTGCCTCGGACTCCTAGAGGTGTTGATAGCATTTGGGTCATCGTTGATCCATTGACCAAGTCAGCACATTTCCTTCTTGTTCAGTGTACATTTTGCGCCGAGAGGTTGTCTCGTATCTACATTCGGGAGGTGGTTCGACTTCATGCGGTGCCAGTTTCTATTATATCAGATCGAGGTTCTCAGTACATCCAGCTTTTGGAGGACCTTTCAGGATGAGTTGTGCACTCGGGTTGACCTTAGCACAACTTTCCACCCGCAGACGGATGACCAGTCGAAGCGTACTATTCAGGTCCGGGAGGATATGTTGCGGGCATGTGTTATGGATTTTATAGTTCAGTGGGACCAGTTCTTACCTTTGGCGGAGTTTGCGTACAACAACAGCTACCACTCTATTATTCAAATAGCCCCATTTGAGGCATTATATGGTAGGGGTTTAAAACGACCCCAAAATGCCCGAAACTGTGCTTCGGAAACACCTATAATTGTAATTTCCATATATCTCAAAATCCGTGCATGATTTCGGAAATTCGACTTCATATTCTTATTCGTGGAGTCAAATTGAGTAGGAAATGGGTCTAACCCGAATTTTAGAACAATCGTATCAAAATTCGAAAATCGGAAAAAATGCGATTTTCAGGGTCAACTTTAAATGGCCATATCTCTTAGCACACAAGGAACTGGAAGGGCCGCAACCTATTAAATTAAACTTCTATGAGTTAGCTTTCCAATGCACTTGGTTTCACCTCATTCCGAGTTAGAATGAGGGAGTTATGACCTTTTTCGTAAAACCTGACGGAGCAGATTTGCAAATTCCAGTGAGCAAAGTTACTGTAGCGGCTGGAGACGTTTTTCTTTTATAAAAGAGGATATGTCCC
>JAJOOR010018895.1:0-12257 GCA_036250505.1 Solanum acaule
CAAGAGAAGTCCCATACCCTCCCTTACACTATGTAGAAACCCTTAAGAAAGCCCTAGTAAAAGTTCACACCTTTCATACCTTCATTTACTTTTACATTTAGGGAAATATTGCAATAACCGACATAGACCATGAGAGCTACATGGAATCCGGTGTTCTACTAAGGTGTAACCATTCGTACATAGCTATCTAGGTGGATCCACTAAGCTAAAGTCCTATGTGGACACATAGTTAAGGGTCAAGGATATTGCTTCTAGAAACCCTAACTTACTAAATGTGAGGGTTTTCATCTTATGAGACAACACATACCGTGGGTAATCCGGACTTGCTAAACATGAGGAAACCCATGTGGGGAGCCGTACTTACTAAACGTGAGACCCCCATTCATTTACATGCCCTTTCGGTGCTAAGCATTTAATTCCCTTTTGTAATCATCTTTAGATATCAAATAAGTTCACATTAGCCTTTACTAGACTCTAATGTAGACATCTTACCATAATAGCTCATATGTGTTCATAAGTGAGTAACAATCCTTTCACTTTAGAAACACTTAGCAAGTGAGTAAACCTTGCACTTTACATTACATTATAATTATGAGAACTACCTTTCAATCATATAACAATCATACCATAACATACATACATATTTCATAGTTAATTCAAGTGTAGAGGGTTAAGGATGAGGAAATTAGGTCATCAACACCACAACAACACATTAGGTATAGCATCATTACAATCTAAGTAATTCACCTTCCATATTTGAGTTCAAAGAAGAACTAACCTTCATACCTTATTGCCATTCATGGGACATTCATACTTCAATTACCAACCAGTTCATAACCAATACATAATACAAGGTAATTGAAGTAATACATAACCAACATCAATATAAGCAATTGACATATTCCCTTCATAGCCTTCAAGGCTTCATTCAAAGACTCAACCCTAATTTCATATAAATTATACATAACCTAGGGTAGAATCGTCATACAAACATGAATTACATAGCATCACATTCAATTCATAGCCTTCAATTAATATCCAACACAAGTTAGGGTTAGAATTAGGAAAAGAAGGAGAAACATGGGTCTCATGGGGAATTCTTCAAGAAACCATCAATACAACATAAATTCATCCATAATTGTTCATATAACATCAATCAAAGTTAGTTTATAACATTAATTTCACTTTAGAAAGAAGACCCACGTTTTTGGATTGAAAACTAGAAATTGGAGATTTTGAAATTCATCTTGAAGGGGCCTCTTAGGGAAAGGAATCCCAAGAGTGATAAGCAGCCATACCTTAGTTGATTCCTTGAGAATCAATGGAGAACTTCAAGAAATTTTGGAAGAAACCGTGAAACCCTAGCTCCAATGCAAACTTCTTCTTCTAGAGTCTTTAGAGAGAGTGTTTTTGAGAGAAGTGGGTTTTGATTTTTATGATTTGGAGAAATAAGGTTGAAGACTTTTTACTACAAGATAAAACTCTAATAAACCTAAAATAACTATTTATAACCGTTTTTAACCCTTAAGAAATTAATTAGTAATTTACTAAACCATTCCCCCACTTAAACCGAGTAGAGTCAGCGAACTCAGGTGCCATCCACGAGTCCCCGTTCACGATTCATGGTTTGATCCATGGACCGTGCTGGTCATCCGTGGTTTGGTCCTGAGAAGGTGCGGTCAAGGGTCTCTGTGAGGAGACTAAGTCTCGACTCACGAGACCCTTTCCATGGACCGTGAGTCGGTCTACGGACCATGCTGCACGTCCGTAGTTTAGGACAGAGGTTGCAAACGAGGGTCTCCATGAGGAGTCTAAGTCTCGACTCACGAAACCCTTCCCACGAAGCGTGAGTCTGTCTGTGGACCGTACTCAACGTTTGTGGTTAGGAACTGAGGGGGGTCATTTTGGAGTCCACCTGGAGGATTCTAAGTGTGGATTCACGACTCCCATCCATAGGGCATGAGTCAATCAATGCCTCGTGGTTTGACCCTTATTAGTCCCACCTATTTCTGGACAACTTCAACATTCTTCCCTAGTTTCCGAGCGTCGTGGTCGTTTCTTGACGTTTAGACTATTACTCTTCCAAACAAAGTCAAATACATTATATTATGTTTATAAACATCATTTTAACTATTTTCAAGTCATTATTCATAAGGTGAGGCTCTAACTTAAGTCATAGAATTTCTGGGGTGTTACAGAAAGGTTGTACTTAAATTCACTTGTGTTCCTAAACTCTTCTGAAATGACTTCCAAAAATTTGCAGTGAATTGAGCTCCCCTATTCGATATAATAGAGATTGGCACTCCATGTAGATGAACTATCTCTTTAATATATAACCTCGCATATTCTTCAACTGTTTAAGTAGTCTAGACCAGCAAGAAGTGCGCTGATTTGGTCAGTCTATCAACAATTACCCATATAGAATTAAACTTCCAAAATGAACGAGGCAAACCAGTGACAAAATCCATGTTTATCATGTCCCACTTCCAAATTGGAAGTTCTATACACTACATATAACCTCCGGGCTTTTGGTGCTTTACTTTTACTTGTTGACAATTTGGACATTAAGCCACAAATTCTGCAATGTTCTTCTTCATGTCCCCCCACCAATATATTTCTTTCAAGTCATGATACATTTTAGTTGACCTTGGATGGACAGAATATCTCGAATGATGCGCTTCCATCATAATCCTCTTTCTTAATTCATCTACATTAGATACACACAATCTGTTTTGACATCGAAGTACTCCCTCTTACGTAAGCTCAAATGCCTTTGTCATACCCTATTGTACATTCTCCTTAAGCTTTAATAGAATAGGATCAGTGTACTGCTTCTCTTTCACTTCCACTACTAATGAGGATTCTGCCGCATTTTGCACAATAACCCCTTCGACTGGAGATTCAAGAAGGTGAACCCCCAAGCTAGCTAGTTGACATAGATCCTTAGTTATTCCTTGTCTTTCCATAGACTGCCCATAAGTTCTTGCCATTATTTTACGACTTAACGCATCAGCTACTATATTTGCTTTCCCGGGATGATATAAGATATCAATGTCATAATCTTTTAACAGCTCCAGCCATCTTCCCTGCCTCATATTTAGGTCCTTTTGCTTAAAGATATATTGCAAACACTTGTGATCAGTGTATATGACAACATGAACTCCATACAAGTAGTGGTGCCATATCTTCAAAGCAAATACAACTGTTGCTCGCTCTAGATCATGAGTTGGATAATTTTTCTCATGTGGCTGCAGCTGCCTTGAGCCATACGCTATTACTTTACCATACTGCATCAATACACATCCTAGGCCCACTCCCGAAGCATCACAATACATTGCATACCCTTCTGTTCCTTCTGGAAGTACCAATACAGGTGTAGAAGTTAATTTATTCCTCAGCTCTTGGAAGCTTCTTTCACATTCATCACTCCACTAAAACTTGGTTTCTTTTTGTGTTATCTTTGTTAAGGGTGTAGCAATGGAACAGAATCCTTCAACGAACCTTTTGTAATAACCTGCCAATCTAAGGAAACTATGGATCACCATAGCCGTTGTAGGTCTTGGCCAGTTTTTCACGGCTTCTATTTTCTGGTTATCAACCCTTATTCCTTCATCGGATACAATATGACTTAAGAATGCCATATATTTTAACAAGAACTCACATTTAGAAAACTTTGCATACAACTTACGATCACGAAGAATTTGTAAAACCTTCCGCAGGTGATTAGCATGGTCCTTTTCTGATCATGAATACACCAAAATGTCATCTATGAATACTATCACAAACACATCTAAAAATGGCTTGAACACCTTATTCATCAAATCCATAAAAACTGCTGGTGCATTCGCTAGCCTAAATGACATGACCAAAAACTCAAAATGACCATACCATGTTCGAAAAGTTGTCTTGGGTATATCTTTGTCTTTAATCCTTACTTGGTGATAACCTGATCTCAGGTCAATTTTTTTAAAACACCTAGCACCTTGTAACTAATGAAACAAATCATCAATTCTAGGGAGGGGATATTTGTTCTTAATCGTTACCTTATTCAACTGCCGGTAGTCTATACACATTCTTAACGAGCCATCTTTCTTGCGTACAAATAAAACTGGTGCTCCCTATGGGGACATACTAGGCCTTATGAATCCTTTTTCTAATAAGTCTTTTAACTGCTCCTTCAACTCCTGTAATTCTGTCGGGGCCATTCTATATAGAGGGATGGATATAGGTTGAGTATCTGGAATCACATCAATACCAAACTCTACTTCTCGTTCTGGAGGCAAACCCGTAAGATCTTCAGGAAATACATTGGGAAATTCATTTACCACTAGAATGGGTTGAAGAGTTGGTGGCTCCGCATCTATATTTTCACTCTCACTAGATGACATATGTATCCTTTGGACATCATCTTCTTTGCCTTAAGATAAGAAATAAATTTACTTCTTGGTGTCCCAATATTACCTGTCCATTCAAGGACGGCCTCTTTTGGAAAATGGAAATGCAGCATCTTAGTTCGGCAATTTACCGTGGCATAACAAAAAGCTAACCAATCCATACCAATTATAACATCAAAATCCACCATTTCTAGCTCAACAAGGTCAGCCAATGTATCACAATCACAAACAGTTACAATTCAATTACGATAAACCCTTCTAGCTATAATAGACACACCAATCGGTGTAGACACTTCTAATGGCTTCACTAATAATTCTGGTGTTCTTTTGAACTTTTCAGCAATCAATAGAGTAACAAATGATAGTGTAGACCCCGGATCAATTAATACATATACAATATGTGAAAAGATGGACAATGTAATTGTAACCACATTCGGTGAGGCTTCCAAATTTTGTCGATCCCCAAGAGCATATGTGCGATTCTGAACTAAACTAGAACTAACTACTCCACTAGCTCCTCTACCACGACCAGTAGGCATTTGTCCCCTAACTAAGGAAGGTGCTGATGATGAGGATGCAACAACTGATCTAGTAGGTTGTGCCACACCACCCACACCCCTATGAGGGCAATTTCTCATCATATGACCTGGTGTACCACACCAAAAACAAACATTTGTCCCAAACCGACATGCACCTAAATGATTTCTTCCAAATTGTTTACAAGACTGTCGAGAAGGTCTAGATTGGCTCACACTTCCCTGCTCTTGGTACCCCGTTGTTCATGAACCTTGGCTTTCACCTTTTTGCCCAAACTGATTACCCCTAGACTTTTGAAACTGAGGTGGGGCACTAGCTGTAGAGTAGGAAGATGATGTCCTAGGCGGTCTGTTAAAGAACCGAGGCCTAAACTCACCTTGGGATGGTGTAAATTGCCCCATAGATCTGTCCCTCTTAGAATGCCATGTTTCTAACTCTTGTGTCCTTCTCCTTTCCCTTTGATCCTCCAACTTTTGCGCAAAAGCTTGCATCCTTGCTATATCCATATGTTTATTCAACGAAGCAATGGTACAGTCTCTAACCATATATGAATCTAATCTATCCACATATCGATGAACTTTATCCCCCATAGTAGCTACTACATTAGGAGTATACCTGGCCAAGGAATTAAATTTGAGACTGTACTCTCTCACGCTCATACTTCCTTGGTGGAGATTTAAGAACTGATCCGCACGGGTCTCTCGGATCTCCAATGGCAGGTAAGGGTCAAGGAATGCCT
This sequence comes from Solanum acaule, assembly GCA_036250505.1. NCBI lineage: Eukaryota > Viridiplantae > Streptophyta > Magnoliopsida > Solanales > Solanaceae > Solanum > Solanum acaule. The sequence continues at coordinate 5,671 of JAJOOR010018895.1, forward strand.
TTTTGAACTCTTTCCATGTAGCTGAAGGTGCATCTTTTCCCATAGATTGCTTCCAAGCTTCATATCACAATATAGCCACAACCTTTAATCTATATGCTGCTAGCTTGAGCACTTATTTACCACTTACATGCATAACATCGAAAGTGCGTTGGCTCTAATCTATAAAGTCTTGTGGATCTTCATTAGGATCTGACCCAGTGAATGATGGAGGGTCCAAATTAAGGAAATCACCTATCCGTTGCCAGCTGCTCTATCTACACCACTAGTACCTGCAACTGGACCTTCTTGCCCTTGGCCGTGGCCAGGAAATATACGAGTCAATAATTGGACTGCATTCCTCAAATCTTGCTCGGTAGCATTAATAGGGGGGTCTTGAGGTGCAGCTTCCCTCCTTAGATCTTCTAGAGATGGACGGGTCGGGGAAGTATGTGATAGAGACTCATCTTGAGCCTCACCTTGAACAGCTTGACTAGGTGGAGGTTGGCTAGTCCCTTCTTGGAGAACCACATCTACTCGCTTACCAGTACTTTTACTCCTTCTTATAACCGGCATCCTTGCTATAATAAAACAATTTAGAAATTAGATATGATTCGCCTACAACACTGGTTCTATCGCATGATCTATGAGATGAAAGAAATAAGACAACTCCTACATGTCCCGTAGCCTCCTGTTTATAAATGTGGTGCACAACACATCAATAAGCAAGACTCTACACAGACACGGTTTTGTAGATTCCCTAGGATGACCTGCTCTGATACCACTTTTGTCATGCCTCAAATCCCATTAAGACGGACAAGCACCCGATGCCCTAAAGGCCCAAGAGAACCAACATGTAACCTGTGCTTACTATGCATATAACTACGACAATCTTATGACAAGTTCACATAGGATGCAGCGATACGAACCAACATATGTAGACCCAAAACTTATATACAAGACTTGGTCGTTGAGGCCACAACTTGTTAAGACGCAACTGAACCATATACATAAGTCTACAAAGCCTCTAAAAGATAGAAAACCTTAGAGTAGGTCGGGACAGACCCTGTCTTACTCTTAACTACGATACAATACCTAAAGGAATCTACCAAGGACTCAGTAAGGCTCCGAATCAATCTGGAGCTCACCAAAAGTAGCTGAGTGTCGTGTGCTTCTACTGATGAAGTCTACTAGATAAAGTACATGTGCCTGCAGCATGAAATGCAGCGTCCTCTGCGAGGGACGTCAGTACGAGAAAATGTATTGAATATGTAAGGCAATAACATATATAAAATAAGTGTTCGAAAGAAACCAAGTATCAATATATGTGTGCATAAATCAGAACAGAAGACCACCGTTGTAAACTCTTGTGGGATCATGTATGTTACATTCTTGTCTTTATGTTTTTGTGTGTTATGATCTTTATAAGGCATGTGATATGAATGACCAGCTCATCAGTGGTAGAAGAGGATGACCCATGCTAGGCATTTTAACCCCTGGGATGCGGTCCTCATAATTACACAAATTGGGATCGGCCCATGCTAGGCTTTCGCCCCTGAGCTGCCACCCTTAATTATACAAATTGGTTTACTTAGATTCTTTAATCTTTGAGATTGTTGTTTTGGTGGTCATAATCATTTTTTATATTTGGAACTATGCACCAATAGTAGAAGACATGAAAATAATATTTCAAGGCAGTAGCAATGACATAAGGAGCTATGTAACATCATTGCATTGCTTGTGAGCTTAAATGACACGATTGACTTCAACTGACTAAGAGGAGGATTCACCAAATTTGCTTTTGCAAATACCATTTCTATACCAGCACATAGGAGGATAATTACACAAGTATAGAGTAGTGAACATATAGTGACGTAATTATATACACTAAGGAGAGGGGGAAATATTGTCAGCTATTTGGAGATCGTACGTTGTCACTATGTTTTCTTTACTAGGAATATACCTTAGGAAATTCACTTATTGATATTAATCGCAGGTATCAGATTTCATGCCGAAGAATATTGAATCGAATAGACTTACATACCTTATCCTCTGACCAATACAACTATCACGATTCAGCCTCCCCTTTCAGGTTTTAATCTATAATATAAGTCATGAAAAATTTAAATTAGCAGCTATCACATCGCGAGCCTCATAAAACAGTAGCTAACTTTGACGGATAATGCGCCCATACAACCCTTAAAATAATGTGTATCACCACACCCTCCTTCTTTGCTCAATACATACATTATGTATCCTTTTCCAAGATTACCCAAACTGCACCAACAACAATACACATAAAACAACCTCAAATATTCTTTATCATACAACCAATTATTGAACTCACCACCCCCTTGAGTTCTTTATGACAGCACACCCATAATTCCTCACTCAAACTCATACATAAGGAGGAAGAAAATGGAGCAGTCACCTTACCTCAATTTCTGCAACTTCTCCTTATAACTTGAATTCCTCTAGAACTTCAACTTCTCTTCACACTTAAACCAAAGAAGAAGAGAAAAGTATCTTAATAACCAAGGAAGTGAGCAGTAGCTTTTGAAAATATTATGCCTTTATACTTATACTTGAGCATGAATAACATATTTTCCTAATCATCCATGGGAGAATTAAGCTAAATCCATAAGTGTTTTCATTTACCTTGTCTTGTAGAGATGAGGGTTTCTTCAAGAACACTAGAAGAACTTTAAGGCTGTTGTTTAAATACTTAAGAGAAAAGAGAGAGAGGGAGAGAGAGAGAGAGAGAGCTGGAGTTAATCCTCAATAATGTGTTTTAAAATGAGTGAGAATAGCAGCCAATATATCTTTATGTTGAGATTTCTTCACCTTTAAGAATATCCTTTAGAAAGCTTCATTTTTAGCCACTAATTGGTCAAGTAGGTGATGTACCTGCTTATGTACATCAAGCAACTCAAAAGGTCAAACTAGGTGGTGCACCTACTTGCTTTCACTTGGGCTTAAATATTGGGCCTTGATAGATTTGGTTGCTGGTCTTAAATTTCATTATCCTTTTTTTTAACTTAGTTTGGGCCTCAAGTGAGTCCATTAGCATAGGCCCAAATCTGATCCATAAACCTTTGCCTTTTAAACTATATCCATATAGCTCAAGTAGGTGATGCACCTACTTGTCTCCTGCTAGCTTAGTTAAGTCTAGCAAGCAACTCACTTATTTTAATCCATTTTCTAAATATTAATCCCTTTTGCTTTAACATAGCACTTAACTTTCAACTTTAAGCTCAGTTACCACCTTACTGTCTCTTTAAATACTTCCGTTGGAGTTAACTTGCATTGCACATACTGAAACTTGCAAGGCATTAGATCACCTTCTGAGCTAGTTTAAACCAACACTAATCATATAAGAATCATGTTCCCTCACCTATACTATAAGGATATGTCAAGTATCACAAGAATATAACAAGCATATACGTATCACGGGCTGTTACAATAAACCTCCGATAAAAGCCTCCATGCCCAAGAAAACTTCCAACACCTTTAACAGAGATAGGTGGTGGAAGCTTTTCTGTTACCTCAACTTTAGCTTTATCAACTTGAATACCCTTCTCAGAAATTTGATGACCCAGAACTATCCCTTCTTTCACCATGAAGTTGTACTTTTCCCAATTGAGCACAAGATTGCACTCTTCACACCTTTTCAGTACCTCAGCCATATGCATAAAAAAACCATCAAACGAGTCACCTACCATAGAGAAATCATCCATAAATACCTCAATAGTATCCTCTACTATATCTAAAAATATCGACATCATGCAATGTTGGAAAGTCACTGGAGCATTACACAACCCTAATGGCATCCTTTTGAAGGCGAACATCCCATACGAACAACTGAAGGTGGTCTTCTATTGTTCTTTCGAAGCAATGGAGATCTGATTGTAGCTCGAATACCCATGAAGAAAGAAATACCAACCCTTATTAGCAAGGCGATCCAGCATCTGATCCATGAACGACATACAAAAGTGATCCTTTTTTGTCCAAGCATTCAATTTACGGTAGTCCATGCAAACTGTCAACCCAGTCACTGGCCGCATCGGAACAAGCTCATTTCTCGCATTAGGAACCACAATAATCCCACCTTTCTTACGTACACACTGAACACGGAAGACCCAACTACTGTCTGCGATAGGGTATATGACTCCAGTATCCAACCATTTGATGATTTCATAACCTATTTCATGGGTGGATTTAGTCTCGTTTGGTGCTCAATACTTGGCTTATTGTCTGGCATGAGTTGGATTTTATGAGAACAAATGCAAGGAGGAATCCTAATAATGTCCGCAATAGTCCATCAAATAGCTTGCTTGAACCTCTTCAATATAGAAACTTGTGCCTCTACTTGTACCTCACTCAAATCTGCCGCAATGATTACAGGTAAAGTACCATTTCTTCCCAATAATACATACCTCAAATGCGATGGTAAAGCCTTAAGCTCCAATTTTGGATCTTCTTCAACAGACGGTTTTGCGGGTGGAGAGTCGCGATTCTTCAAATCTATCTCCAATATCTTTGGCTTGGAATGGAATTCGAACCTATCAAGTGTGACAACTAATTCATCATAGTCTTCAATACCATCACCCTCAAAATTCATCAATACCGCTGCTAGTGCATTAACACCCAACCTCTCTTCAATAGACACTTCAGAACCTCGCTCCACAATATGACTCACCACTGATACTGACTTGAGATCACTTTCCTCTCTTCAATAGACACTTCAGAACCTCGCTCCACAATATGATTCACCACTGATACTGACTTGAGATCACTTTCCTGCTTCATAGACCTACAGATATTGAAAGTTACATCTTCATTATTCAATCATAACTTCATAAGCCCTCTGTCCATATCGACCAAGATGCATCCAGTAGCAAGGAATGGTCTCCCTTAGATGATTGGAACCTCAAAATCAACCTCACAATCAAGTATCACAAAATAAGTCGGAAAAATGAACGACTCTACTTTCAAATGGACATCTTGGAGAACACCAATGGGCTTCTTAACTATTCTATCGGCTATGAGTAGTCTTATCGTAGTCAGTTTTGGTGCCCCTAAACCTAACTTCTTGTAGATCGACAATGGCATCAGATTAATGCTAGCACCAAAATTACACAATACCTTAGCTAAATGCAACAACCCAATGGTACAAGGAATAATGAAAGCACCAGGATCCTCTTTCTTCTGCACAAGTGACCTAGTAGCAATAGCACTACAATGTTGCAACCTCTCATCATTCTCAAAGGACCTCTTTTTGGTCTTCAAATCCTTCATAAACTTCGCATACCCAGTCATTTTCTCCAAAACTTCTATCAATGAACATTGATGGAAAGTTGTTTCAACATAGTAATGAACCTATGGTATTTTATTTCTTCGGTCTTCTTCACCAATCTCTTTGGGAAATGCAGTGGAGGTCTAGGCATGATAACAACTTTTTGGGTCACCTCCTCTTTCTTCTCTATAGCATTCTTAGACTCTCCAGTAACCTCGATCTCATCATCATCTCTTTCAACTACAATTTCAACCTCAAACGACATAGGGGGATCAATGGTCTGTTTACCTCCTCGAGTAGTGACTGCCATACAATGCCCATCATTCTTTGGATTCTGGATGGTGTTGCTAGGAAGTGTGCCAGGCAGACGTGGGTTCACTGTAGTGGACAATTGATTAAATTGTTGCTCAAGTTGCTTGATAGACACTACATGGGCATCAACTTTTTGACCGATTCCATACAAGTCGTTTCACATCTCTTTCACATTCTCTATAGTCGCTTAAACCTCTTCATCATCTTCTGCATCATATCCTGAATGCGTGACATACTACCCCTAGCCTCTCTATTGCCAGATTCCCGATTTGCAGGTGGACATAAGACCCAACTCTCTTATTTTTATTGTCATAGTTGTTCCAGTTGTAGGTATTATCGCCTTAGTAGTTCCCATCTCAGACATAGTTTCCCTCTCGATTCTAGTAACCATAGTTCCGACCTTGGTTTCCTTGACTTGGGCGCCAATTATCCAAGTTGGAACCTTGGGCGTTGGCTCAGAAACCCCCTGTATGATCATTCACCAAATACGCATCCTCCTCATAGTAGCATTCCTCAAATGGCGTATTCGACCTCTCGGAGGTCTTATACAAGCCCTTAGCATTCGTCATAGCTTTTAACATAGAAAAATAGCGGAAAATTTAAAATTTTCATAATATAACACAAGACTTAAAAGTCACCTAATTTAAAACCTTTAATACAAAATCGGAATACTACGTCTCAAGGTAGCCATCTTAAAACATGACTACAACACAATAGGGACACAACCCTTACAATACAATAGAACTACTATCTAGTAAATTGCTTAAGGAAACTCTTTAACATAAAGGTCTGTGAGTCTTTAAGGACACACCCGAACTTGGGAATAGTAAGCCAAGCTCATCACTTCTAGGAAAAGCCCTTTAGCCACAACCACCTACACTTGGTGTAAAAAGATGAAGAAGAATGGTGTTAGTACAAGAATGCACTAAGTATGATAACCATGCAAAAACATGCTTTTAAAAGGACATTTAGTTGGAAACCATGCATCATGCCTTTTTAGAGA
>JAJOOR010018898.1:0-16850 GCA_036250505.1 Solanum acaule
TATTTAGAAATCTTTGTTTATTTTACTGTTTTTACTTACTAGTGACAACCCCCCCCCCCCCCCACATTATTAATTGGCACTCTTGTGTCACCCCCTTTATTTTCTATGTTTTTAATCGTTAACTTATTTAGCTACGATTAGCTTTAGTACATTTGCGCTTAACCACTAATTTTCACGCCCACTCCCTTGGGACTCAACCCCAACCCTTGGTTGGGTTACTATACTATTGCACAATTGTAGACACTCGTACTGGAAGTTGTGTCGTTGATTACGCAAAACATTTTGCCTCATTAATCATCTGCAAAACCTGATCTTGGGTATTGACTGCTGGGTACTTTCCCTTATCCTCTCTCCTCTCCTTTGAAAATTTCAAGGTGATTGGAGCTTCACACCACACTGGAATGGTGTAAGTGAAACAATTACAGGTTATTTCAGGGAATTTGTTCATCGTCGCCTTGTAAGTTTATTCTAGCCTAGTGAAGATGATTTTTGAGAGCTCCTAAGTCTCGATATAGCATCCATATAGGTTATCAATCTCTTTAAAAACCTTTTGCGGCCATAGATTCGTAGGTAAACGTAACAGTCTGATCCATACCCAATAGTTCCTTACCTCTGTCGGCCAATAGCCAGTTGTTGGTTTCCACCATTCAAGCTCGAACTTCATCTTCTTCCAGATCCATTGGCCTGTTAAGACATGCTCTGCTGCTAGTCTTGATGGAAGTTCGAACATAAAATGCTCGTCACTCATGGCATACACTTTGACTTCTATCATCGACTTCCAGGAGTTACATGTCCATCTTCTTACAACATTCAAGTTAGGGATTTTGTTTGCTTGGCATTGGTATTTCCGTACTATGCATGTGTTCAAGAGGTCCTTTTTTTATAGCGATTTTCCTCCTGTGATCCTTACTCTGTTTGTTGTGCTCTATATCTCTGCCTTCTCCATTGCCTCCATCACCTATCTGTCACGGAAGAAAGCTTATTTGTAGGACTTATGGAGTTGTTTGTTAACCTTCACTACTATACCCTGTGTTTTGTCAGGTTCATAAATAAACCCAGCAATCTTGTAACCTATATTCTCCCAACCTCCTTTAAGTGTAGATTCCAGAGTAATTATGACTGATTTGTTTTTACCTTGTAATGTTATAAAATTGATGTATCTCCCGCTCTCGTTGTATTTGATAGTGTAATAGAACTCTGCAAAGTGGTCCTTCATGTTCCACCTCTTAACCATCCTCCCCTGCACTTTGGAGGCTTCATATTTTCTCTTTTCTTGTTTATAAATCCCAAAATTTAGGTTGATGGTCCTGGATAGATGAATCTGCAAACACTACAACAAAAACCACTTTTAGCGGCAATAAATATTGACTGTAATAAAGTGTGCTAAAGTCTATACCGGCATTAGTTAAATGCCATTAGAACCAATGTCCCTAAAGACTTTAGGGACATATACAAAGAGTGTTAATTGCCACTAAAAATACATATTTAACAGCAATTAATAATTAATTGCCGCTAATGATCATTTTTGATGTAGTGAAATTTAAGGAGTGCTCAAGATATCTCCTAGTACAGAAGGAATATATTAACATATTTTCTTTTTTCTTGTTAGACAACATCTAAACAATGGAGAGGAAATAAGAATGAAACCCCCACCCACCCATATTTTTCTTTTACTTCTTCTCTGTTTTATCATCAACCATACAAAAGGTCGCACCTGGCTGGAGAGTCATCCGAGAAGTGCCACTCTATGATGGATCCCTGTCTGGAATCTCCATAGGTAGTGCGTGTGGATTACTCTCTAAGAAATGGTTGTAATAGACTAACGTTTAGAACATTTAATTATATCACTCAAATCTCAGTAAAAACATGTTGTTAATGTGACTTTGTTAGATCAGCCAAAGTAAAATACAAAGGCCCTCCTTTGAAACCTCGGTTCTTATTCTCTTTCTTATTCTACTACTACGTAAATAGCTAATACCCTTATACTAGTATGTACAAAATAAAAAGAAACAATTAAAGTTGAGCATAACAAGTAACGTTGAAGTTGAACATGGCAAAGGACCATTAGTAAATGATGAATATGTGTTGCCAAATGAGTGTGATGATAATTCTTTTATTGATGCCATTGGGAGTGATAATTCCATCAGTAATTGTCTCATTTGTTCTCTAGGTTGGATTATAGTCCCATGTCATTTATTCGACCTCGAGCAATGAATGAGACAACTAATAGTATTGTCACACCCAATGGCATCAATAAAAGACTTATCATTAGACTTATTTGGCAAAAAATAAAATTATCATTTAACAATGACCCTTTTCCATGTTCAACTTCAAATTTACATGCATTGCTCAACTTTAATTGTTTCTTTTTCTTTTTGTACCCAGTAGTAGGTATTAATTATTTAAGTGGTAGTAGTGGTGGAAGAAGAATCAATTTTTTTACGAAGGTGGGCCTTTGGATTTTACATTGGCTGATTTGACAATGTCACATTAACAACATGTTTCTGCTGAGATTTGAGTCATAAAAAAACATGTTCTAAACACTAGTCTGTAACAGCCATTTTATAGAGAGTAAACCACACACTCCACCTATAGAGCTTCCACATGGGGCTCCATCGGTGTGTGGTACTTATAAAATGACTCTCCAACCAGGTGTGACCTTATGTGTGGAAGGAAACCAAGGAAACCCAACTTATGCAACAACTGTCACCACGACAAAATCAATCACCAAATTCTCCTAGACACCCTAGAGAATCAGTAATTGCAAGGATCACTACTCATAATGGGATTCCGGCAATAGCATTCATGGAAAAAATATTACTTTGGTATCATGGAGGAGGAATATAGGTTGAAAATCATTGAGAAATTCCTAAAAGTGAGACCCCAAATTCATTGAATTAGGTCAATTTTTAAGGAATTACTCCCAATCAGGGCCTCAGTAAAAATTGGTGTGTATGATAATCACAATTTGTTCTTAGACTTCACAAATGAAGATGATTTGAACTTGATTGAGATGGAGGGTCTTCAATTGTGGCTACAAGAGTGGACCCCCAATTTTGAAATCGGAATAGGACATCCCTATTGCACTAGTGTGGGTTCTTCTACCAGATTGTCTCTTCCATATGCATTCATGGAATTATGTTAAACAAATTGTTAGCAAGAGGCAACTAGATTCATCTAAAAATAAAAAATTTCACTAAGAAACCAATAAGGAAAAAAAATATCAACAACCATTAGAGTAAAAGGCAAGATTATCAGACATACCTAGACGCTTCTTCACTTAAATCCTCACTTCCACCTAGTATAACACTAGTATATATACTACCAAAAGCATAAAGATTTAGATTAGAAATAAAAAAAAACATACATATCATATTAGGATAATGATTAAAAGTAAACACATATATACATCTCACCGTTACAAAATTAAATCAAATACCATATAGTCTGATCAAGTTTAACAATTACTTGAGGCAACCTCAAAGTTAGAATTATAGAGGGGCTAAACCAATTTTCCACCTGAGAAAATTTCGAAAAACAAAAGACCAACAATAACATAAAACCTCAAGAAGATACTTATCATGTTTGTTCAGGAAATCCCTCAAGAAAATTTCTCGCGCCTCATTCTATATTCAGCAAACAAGCTGCTCATGGATGCATTAGTAAATTTGTGGATTCATGTAAGACATTATTCCCCTACCCTGAACCATATATAGGTAGTGTGTTCATTCTATATCTACGAGTGGTTGTTGGTGTTCATGATGTTAAAAATGTTTGACATTGAAGAATGATATGAAGGTTGTTAGTTCTTGGAACTTTAAAGAAAGAAAAGATAAGATTCAGCAGAATTTCCTTTTGTCATTCATGTGGCATATTACAAAAGGCTTAGACATATATAGCTATTAAAGTTTTTCAAAAAAATAGTAGAGACCATACCTATCCAATCACTATTGACTTTTTTACAAAATATATTTCATAAAACAAGGACTACCATTCCTATATAAACTAAACATAAGATTTAAAAAAGGAACCATTAAAGAAAAGACTATCTACAAATATCTCATTTTCTAACACTCCTCCTTGAGATTTTTCTTGGATACTACCAACTTAGCCCTTAGAACTTCAAATTTCCCCTTAGGAAGAGCCTTGGTCATGATGTATCCAATCAGCTAATCTGAGTTGCAATGAACAAGTTGAACTTCGCCATCCTTCTCTTCTTGCCTGATAGCATGAAACTTTATATTTATATGCTTGCTACGACCATGTCGCACTAGATTTTTGGTCATAGATATTGTTGACTTGTTTTCAACTTTAATGATAGTAGCTTCAATTCATTTTGCTCCATATCATGTAGAATCTTTCTATACCATAGAGCCTGATTAGTTGCACCAGCAACGACAATGTATTCTACTTCTACAGAAGATTGACCTACCACCTCTTGCTTCTTTGAATTCCATGAGAACATGCCTAAATCAAGTGTAAAAGCATATCCAAAAGTGTTTTTTTATATCAACAACACTTCTTTCCCGGTACTATTTGAATAACACATCAATTGCCCTTGCTCATCCTTTTTAAACAAAATACCATAATCAACAGTTCCCTTGACATACCTCAAAGTTAATTAAGCGACACCAAGATGAACTTGACTTGGAGTATGCATAAATCTCAATAGAAGACTTGCTGTGAACATGAGATCATGTCTTATTGCTGTCAAATACAGCAAGCTACGTATTAGACTTCTATAAACTGTTGGATCATCCCTACCACTTCTTTCAAAACTTGAAATCTTTTCAATGTGAACCAATGGGGTCGGTAGAGGCTTGCACCTCGCCATCTTGAACCTTTTAAGAATATCCCATGCATATTTTCTCTGACAAACCAAGATTCCATCAGTAGCTTGATTAATCTCCATTCCCAGAAAGTAATTCCTTTCACCCAAATCTCACATTTCAAACATGGTCTCCATTTCTTGCTTGAACAGATTCACCATAGCTTCATTGCTTCCTGTTACGAGAAGTTCATCAACATAGAGTGACACCACAAGCACATCTCCTTCTTTAGCCTTTTCCACATATAAATTAGTGTCATTTTCACTTCTCTTGAAGCCTCAACAAATGAGATCATCATCAATCTTATTGTACCATGCTCGAGGAGCCTGCTATAATATATACAATGCCTTATGAAGTCTATAGACTTTGTCCTCCAACCCTGCAACATGAAAGCCTTCTGGTTTATCAACATAAATCTCCTCGCGCAACAGTTTATTTAAGAATGTCGATTTCACATCCAAATGATACAACTTCCAATTTGTTTGAGCTGCCAAAGAAAATAGATGCCTTATTGTATCATGTCATGCAATAGGTGCAAATGTGTCTCCATAATCTAGACCTGCAACTTGCGTGTAACCTTTCACAACAAGCCTTGCTTTGTATTTATAAACTGAACCATCTGGATTTAGTTTTGTCTTATAAACCCACATCACCCCTATTATGTTTATGTCTTTGGGTTTATCAATCATCTTCAAAGTATCATTCTTCTCTATCATACCAATCTCCTCCTTCATAGCGTCAATCCAAACTTTATGTCTTGATACTTCTTGAAAGTTATTGGGTTCTGAGATAGCAACATTGCATCTTTCATATATCTTAAAAAAAGGACTTTTTCTTCAAAACTAGTGAATCGGGTGAGGATTCCCCGTATGATTCTTTATCTTTTTATCAAGAAGCATTTGACAGTCCATTTAGTTTTTCTGAGCCAACTGATTGTGTTGCAAGCAGTGGATGCAAGTTCTGAAAACCTTCATTATCTTTCTCAATTTGCTCCTTATCCTTGTTCCAATGAGCATGCTCATCCACTACTACATATCTTCTAATGGAAATATGTTTTGTTTGCAAATTGAAAACTCTATAACCCTTGGATTGTGATGAATAGCCAATATAGATCCGTAATTCACCTTTTGGTTCGAGTTTGTTTCTTTTGACCGAAGGAACATAAGAATAGAAAATTGAGCCAAAGATTTTAAAGTGTTTCGCAGATGGTCTTATTCCACTCCATGACTCAATAGGAGTTTTCCATCCACATCTTTAGTTGGCATCCTATTTATCAAATACATTGAAGTACAAATAGCTTCTGCCCAAAATCTTTGCAGTAGTTTCTTTTCAAGCTACAAACATCTAGCCATTTCAGCAACAGTCATGTTCTTCCTTTCCAAGACTCCATTTTATTCAGGTGAAAAAACTACTATCGAATCCCCATATCTTTACAATATTTATTTAACTCATTGGAAGTGTATTCACCCCCATTGTCGGACCTCAAAGCCTTTAGCGTACAACCACTTTGTTTTTCTGCAAAAGCAAATTTATTGGAAAATGCAATTATGTGAGACAACCCAAGTCATACTTGTTAAGTCATCAATAAAGAGTACAAAATATTTATTTTATCCCAAATATGATGTCTGCATAGGTTCACACACATCAGTGTGAACTAGTTTAAGTTTTTCAGTTGTCCTCTAGGTAGCATTTTTAGGAAATGCTTTCCTATGTACCTTACCTATCTGACATGGCTCACAAACTTTTTTAGACAGTGAAATCTCAAGTTAAGCCTTATTCAATCCCTTTTCATACATAGACTTTAAAGTAGCATAGTTAAAATGGCCATATCTTTTGTGCCACAACCATGACTCTTGTACTATCAAACTTCTCATCTAAAGGAAAAGTTTTATCTACCATTTCTACTTTAACAACAAACAATCTTCAGAATCAAAAACCAAACAATGTTTGTCTTTGAAAAATAAGGAATATTATTTAGACATCATTTGAGCCACACTTAACAAGTTACAAGCTAAACAAGGAACATAGACCACATAATGTATAAACTTTGTACCTTGTTTAGTTTGAAAGGAAACTGAACCCTTTCCAAGTGCATCTACTGTTTCACCATTCCTCATCCTTACTTTAGTTTTGATTGACTTGTCAGTGTATGAAGAGCTCATTGTTAGATATATGACTAGTACATCCACTATCTATGAACCATGAGGATTTGTTGGCTGTGTTTTCTACATGGGAAGCCATAAACAAGCTTTCTTCATTGTTTTCGGACTCTTCAGTAAAATTTACTTGTTGCACATAGTGTTGTTGTAGTTGATTTTTCTTGATCCTGTAATTTTTCTCAATATGAACCATCTTTCTATAGAATCTACACTGAATTGGTGAATTTCCTTTGAACCAACATTCTTTTTTTTGATGATTGGTTCTTTACAATGGTTGCAAGGTGGAAACTTCTCTTTATTTGAAGATTCCTTCAATGGTTTTCCATTTGCTACTTTATCTCCTTCCATCCTTCTATTGTCCTTCATCTTGCATTTATGTTGTGCCTGGAATGCCACTTCTGCTACTTCTTAATCTCTTATACTTGATCTGTGTTCTTGGGCTTGCAAATTGTTGATCAGTTCTGCCATAGAGGAAGCCTTCAAATCACAAGATTCATCTATTATTGCTGAAATCTTGGACTCGAACCTTGTTGGTAAGCTTATCATCATCTTCTCCACCACCTCTGAATTAGGAAAGTTTTCGCCAAACAACCTTATTTTGTTAACTATCTCCACAAGTTTGGCAAAATACATTTTCACTGTATCTCCTTCTTTCATCCTTAACATTTCAAATTCATTTTTGAGAGTTAAGAGTTTGACACCCTTCGTCACTTTTTTCAACTCCTTTTTTAGCTTATCCATGCTTCCTTAGGTGTTTCACAAGCAATTTTTCTTGTGAAAACAACATCTGCAAGTGTTGAATGAAGACATGTGAGAGCTTATGGTTTTCTTGACTTCACATCTTCATAAACCTTCATTTGTGAAACAGTTGGATTAGGTCCAAATGAAGGAGGATCATATTTACTTTAGATTGTATCCCATATACTAAGAGCTTTGAGATAACTACAACATTTTAGGTCTACTGCCAAACTAAATCTGGACAACGCTTGTAAAGTGTTGCCTAAAATATTTTTGGGGATGCTTTTGAAGCGTAGCCCAAGTTTTTAACTTTTGGCTTCGATAATATTGGTAACACTTATAAAGCGTACTCTTTAATGGTATATGCTACACTTTAAAAGCGTTGTTACAGTATTTTTTTATTTTTTTTTTAGATTTAAAGACCCAGGAGGGCCGATTTATTGAAATGATAAAATATACAAAAGGACTCAGCCCAAAGTGCTAAATTCCAAAAACCAGCAATAAATCTATAAATTAAATAGAACAAAAATATCAGAAAAGGAAAGTGGAAAGGTCAGTCCTCTAGAATATCATCTCCACCACGGCCTCTTCATCGATTAGCCATGGAGCTCCACAAATTGAGCTCCCAGCTGGGATCTGTTGATCGTATATCAGTAGCTGAGGTGGGTGAAGGGATCTCTGGAAGATTGAAACATTGATTGCCAGTTAGAAAAAGGTACCCACTAACTCGATTTTTATCTCTTTGAGTGTTGATCTTTCTTCCATTGTAGTACTCAGATTCAAACTCAGGTGATGGCTTCCTCAATGTCAACAATGGTAAGTTTATACCTCATCTCTCAAATCTACTCTCGGTGGGTTGAATCCCACAATGGGATTAATACCACCACCTGAGTTTAGATCTTAAAGAGAGGTATTGACTTATTAAATAGTACAGGAAATAGTTGAAAAGCTCGGGTACACAACTCCATCTGCCATCTGTCATCTTAGATTGTTGAAGCAATAACATAATAAAATACATCCCAGACATATACAAGCCTAATACCACTTGTCCTAGTTTTATATCACTTGTGACACCTTAAACTCTCACCAGATGCATGATATGTAACCAAACAAATCTAATTCAGACTGAAGTGGTATATAGTCCTGCTTAGATTAGGAATATTTTATCCGTTATTGAGTAAATGTATGTATTGTTGGACATAGGATGATTAGTCTGTCTTGTTCTCAGATGAGGAAAACCATATTTGTCTGCATTTATTATAGCTTTCCCTGCTCTAGGAACTTCCTGAAACTGATTAAACTCAATTGTACCTGCAAAATGAAAAACTAAGTTAGCAAAAAAATCAGCAAGAGTATTTCCCTCCCTTAAGGAGTGTTGTACTCTTACTGTTGTCAACTCCCTGAGTCTATTAATTGAGTTGACTTCCAATGTCACATTCCATGGAACATCCCATTCTCCATTAAGCATTTTCACCAAAGCATAAGAATCAGACTCCAATAGAACTTGTACCAAACCATGTTCCCAACAGTATTGTAGACCTTCCCTCACAGCAATGGCTTCAGCCACAATGCTAGTAGAATCTTGAATTTTCACCCCTTTAGCACTTACTAGGTTACCTGCTGAGTTTCTTATACAAAATGCAGCTGCACTTGGGCCAGGATTACCTCTAGATGCCCCATCTGTGTTGCATTTCCACCACCCCATAGGTGGCATCAACCATCTAACTACTTGAGTCTGAAATACAGGTCTATATGCTTCCAATAGAGCTACCATTTGGGGCCAAGTATTAGGAATAATTGTGTACTTGAATTTCATCTCAATGAAATTTCTGATAGTATTACTAATATCCCAAATTACCTTGTTGATAGAGTATGCACCTCCATGTAACAGTGTGTTTCTCCTCCTCCATAGAAACCATAAGATCACATTGGGAATTGCTTGATAAACCATCTTTTGTCTAGGATTACCATTTGTGTCCCACCATTTTCTTATCACTTGCTTCACCTGAATCCATGGACCCAATAAACCAGCTGCATTAGAGAAATACGCCCACACAGTGCTGGCAGTTTCCCCTTGTAAAAATAAGTGATCTACTGTCTCCCTTGCTGGAACCTCACAACAGCCACACATTGGCGAGGTATTTGAGCCATTAGAGTGGCAATTGGAATTTTATTTGTCCACACCTTCCAAGTAAAGAATGAAATTTTAAATGGAAGACCTTGTACCCATAGCTTCTTGTAGAAATCAGTCTCCACTTTTCTTTTTCTAAGTAGCTCCCATGCACTCTTGATTGTGAACTTACCTGAACAAGTTTTAGTCCACCAGGGCCTATCAGAAACATCATCATGTCTCACATATTCCATATTCTGTTTGACATGTTCCACTACATGAGCTGGTATGTGCATTTGCATCTCATCATAATCCCACCCATTAGCATTCAGAAAGATCTCAATATCAGTCATGTTATGGCAAGTTTGTTGTTCTGTAGGTTGTGCAAATAGAGGACCCAATCTTGTCCAGTTATCAAACCAAATAGAAGAAGTACCACCTTTAGGTTCCCACCACATATGTTGTTCAATAATATCCCTATTCATCAGCATACTCTTCCATTGTACTAAACTTGGTATTTGTTTCTTACAATATTTATTCCACATGAAAATTGACCATAGAGAATTTTGAGTTCTAAATCTCCACCAAAGTTTAGCATATAAAGCTTGAGACATGTCAATCATAGATCTAAAACCTAAACCTCCTTCCTGTTTAGGTAAACAAATATTATTCCAGGCAGCCCAGTGTTTGCTCTTAGCATTGACTTTGTTACTCCAGAAAAATTTGGCAAAGATGCTATGGATTTCTTTTAACACACATACTGGAGGAACAATAGCAGAAAGGACATAGATAGGAACACTCTGAAGTACACTTCTAATCAACACTTCTTTACCTCCATAAGATAACAAATTTCCTTTCCAAGCCTGTAACTTTGCTTTAACTCTTCCAATAAGATCAGAATAATGCTCCTTTCTTTTCCTAGCATGTGTGATAGGACATCCTAGATATTTAAAAGGGAACTGACCTCTATTAAAACCTGTACACTCTTCCACCAGAGTTCTATCAACACCAGCTATATTTTGGTGAATATAAAAGGCACTTTGTCTCTGTTAATCTTTTGACCTGATTGATTCTCGTATTTCTTCAACACTGACATAATCTTCTTCAAAGAATATTTGTGGACTGATGCAAATATAATAGTATCATCTGCATAGGCCAAATGATTTATATTAGCACTCCATTTTGGCATTCCATATCCCTGAAACTAGCTATCCTCAAATAAAGCATTTAGGGCCCTGGATAAAACTTCAGCTGACAGTATAAATAATGTAGGGGATAGAGGGTCTCCCTGTTTCACCCCTCTGGTGGAATGAAAGAAACCATGTGATTGCCCATTTATTAATACAGAATACCAATTATTGGCCAGTAATCTCCATATCAAATCAACAAAAGTTTCAGCAATGCCCATCTTCCATAGCACCTTCATCAGAAAAAACCAAGAGACCCTATCATAGGCCTTAGCCATATCAAGCTTAAATATAACATTTGAAGGTTTACCCCTCTTTCTGATATTTGTAACAATCTCCTGTGTTAGTAACACATTTTCAATAATACTTCTACCTTTCACAAAACCTGATTGGTTTGAAGAGATTAATCTGGGGAGTAAGCCTTCCAATCTATCATGAACAACCCTAGAAATGATCTTATTGATAAAGTTACTCAAGCTAATTGGCCTTAGATCAGCAAAGGTGTTAATCTAATCTTTTTTGGGTAGTAAGATCAAATTAGTATGAGTAATTGACTTGGGTAGAGAGTTACCCCTAAAAAACTCTTGGACCATTCTGAAAATGCCTTGACCTATTATCTCCCAACAACTTTGATAGAATTTACCTGTCAAACCATCAGGGCCACCAGCACTGTCACCATTTAGGCTGAAAACAACTCTCTTCACTTCATCAAGAGTAGGATCTCTACACAAATCTTCATTTTCCTCTTCTGTAATACTCTCAGGAATGTGCCTCAATAATGAAAAGGATGTAGCATCTCTCTCTTGATGAAATTGGTTAGCATAGAATTCTGTTGCTATTTCATTTTCTTCCACCAGCCATTCACCCTGACTATCTTGAATTCTATTAAGTTGAAGTCTCTTTCTTCTACCTTTCACAATGCGATGAAAAAACTTTGTATTTCTGTCCCCTTTCTCAAACCACTCAAATCCAGTCTTCTGTCTCCAAAAAGTTTCTTCAAAGTGCAAGTATTTCTTATGTTCTGCCTGAGCCTTCTGGAGTACTGCTCTGTTTTCAGCATTGGGAACCTCCTCAAACAATTGCTCTTTAACTTTAACAATACCTTCTCTAATCACTAATTGTTTAAAGATATCACCATAAGTCTCTTTACTCCACTTACTCAAGGCAGTTTTAACCCTTCTGATATTTTCCTTGAATAATAGAAAAGGATTTAGATTTTCATTAGCCATCCAATTCTGTTTCACAACTTCAGTAAACGCAGCATTTTCAGTCCAGAAGTTCAGAAACCTAAAATGTTTCCTATGTCCAATCACCCCCTCCTCCATGTGTAGTAACATAGGAGCATGATCAGATCCTGTTCTAGCAAGATGTTTAACCTCCATATGAGTAAACCAATTCTGCATCACTTGATTAGATAAGACTCTATCTAATCTCTCAAAGATGCAATCATTTCCAGTTCTTCCATTCCACCAGGTGAATGGACTTCCTTTGAATTGAATTTCTTCTAGTTTACAACTATGGATACAGATATCAAAATCTTCATGATCAATATCTTGGACTGGTAAACCACCAATTTTTTCGTCTTCATTCAAGATGACATTGAAATCTCCACCTATTAACCAAGGGCTGTCCATATCTGTTGATAGTTGATATATGTCTTCCCAAAGCATTAGTCTATCCTCAGCATTACATTTAGCATAGACCAGTGTAATAAGCCATTTCTGACTTTGTTGGTGATGTTTTAAGCATAATGTCAATTGTTGTTCAGTATCCTTAACCACTGTAATATCAAAATCTGAATTGACAAAGCACCATATTTTGCCATTACAGTTCGCCTTCACCACCTACATCTTCAGTCTTCTACAATATTTGTTAATGTGTCTGGTATGTTGAAAAGGTTCCAATAAACCAGTGAAAGAAAATTTATGAAAGTTATGCAACATTTGCACTCTATGGAAATATATTGTTACTTACCTTTGTTAATTTTAACCAAATGTGCAATCTGAGTATCATGGCGGAGAAGTTGGTTAGCAGTAAACCTCTTGCAATTATTTGGTAATTGATAAATATCATGAAAAAGGAACAATAGAGGATATCACTAATAACAATTAGCAATAACTGGGCAAAACAAATTCTCACCACCTTTGGTGAATTTTCTTTTTCATTTCTTAAAGTTTCTACCTTATCTTTGTAGAATTGTAGTCTTCTCCTTGTTTCTGCCACATACATATCATATAGTTGTTGTTTAATGAAAGAATCTAGTATCTTATAGGAGATGTATCGTGATATAAAATATTAAACTTTTTCAATAATAAAAGTTAATAGATGAATAAAATTCAGTATTATTTATAGAATCTTTAATTTGATTTAAGATAATTTTATGATCAATCACTATTTTCTTATCTATTTTTATACAGCTAGCAAGGAGTGTATCTTGTGACATAACATTTTCTCAAATTAAAATGAACAGAAAATAAGAGGAAATTCATACTAAAAAAATCGCATACTCAATATAAACATAAAAAAAGTAAAAAAATAAATATATGGAACAATACATAACCAACAAAGAAGGAAAACAAAAATATATGTTCATATATATTCACTATAGTGTTTCATTTGATTGAAATCTCTTGCCACCAAAACTTTACTTGATCCGTTCATTTTTACTAACATATCTATTAAAAAATAATTATTATCATGACTATATTATCATATTATAAGTAAAAGTTAAAATCTATTTTTGAAATAGTGGATTTAACATCCAAACTAATAATTCAATGGACTATGTTGATGCCCGTTGTTTTAGCAAAATTAGAAAGAAATTCCTCTGTGAGGGTAAGAGAATAAAAAAACAAAGAAGAAATATCTTACCCAAATCATGTGACTTTTTTCATATTTATTTATTATTTTTGTCTTTCCCACAACTTTTCGTCACTGTTAACTATGAAAATCGTAAGAAAAAATACGAGTGTGAATTGTTGAATGATTTGCTATAATTTGTTCACCAACTCTTTCTTATGTGATACCACAAATTTCGTGTTTAACTTAATCAACTGTTGCAATTAACCCTTGAGATTTTTTAAGAAGAAGAAGAGTACACAACTTAAAAAAAAATTGTAGTTTAAAAGTGAGAGGAAACTAATCTATTTATAGCTAACAAATAGTAGTATGAATAAGTGCTAATTGTGTCTTATCAGAAAAGTTGTAACTTTTCGAAAAAGTCACTGCTCATCGGAAAAGTCACAATCCTTTGGAAAAGTCACAACTCATTGAAAAAGGCACAATCCTTTGGAAAAGTCACAACCCTTTGGAAAAGTCACAATCCTTTGGAAAAAATCACAACCCTTCGGAAAGTCACAACTCATCGAAAATGTCACAACCCATCAAAAAAGTCGCAACCTTTTGGAAAAATCACAACTCTTTGAAAAAACCACAACCCTTTAATGTCAAAGGTATATATTTTTAATATAATACAAATAATAAAATTAATAAGTAAAATAAATTGAGTATTTTTAATTGGGGGTATTATAGTAATTCAACATTCAAGTTTGGGAGTTCATGCTTTTATAGAAGTGTATATATATATATATGTATATATATATATGATCAACAACTCTTTTTCTAGGATTGGATTAGAACTTGGAGATACAAAAAGGAAAAAGAAGATTGATACTCAACTACTCGTCACACTCGAAAATTGTAAGATATGAGTATATATTAACTTGCTATTGCTTTCAAAAATCTCAAAGTTCTTAAATTGATACAACAACTGAGTTATTAATCCATTTTACCAATAAACTTCATGGTTCCAAAACTACAAATATTGTGATAATAAAAAATGGATATCACACATAATAATTAGTTTTTGCTCTGTTGAACCAGTTAAAGAAGTGTTTTATTTTTGTTTTCCTCTTTAAATTTCTATTTTCTTAAAAAAAAGAAGAAGTGATCAACAGAAGATGGCTGGTTATATATCTTTATAGATACAAATTGGGGGTAGGGGAATTGAACCGTCATAAGGTGAAAGTTGTGATATCCAACCAACTGAGCGACTAATCGTGCTATCCTTCCGCACACACTTTTTTTAATTAATCATTGGGAATGCATTAGTTGTTTCTTTGTACTAATAATTAATAGAGAAAAAGCTTAAATATGTCATCCAACTTTGAGAAAGAAAAAAACCTCATTTAATAGTTGGGCATGTCATTGCTGTTACATAAATGACCCATTATGCCATTGATTTTTAACAGTCAGGACTTGTGTTTTGCAACACTATTTTTTTTCCATATGGCTTCTTATTAGAGGTCCATGTCACCAAATTAGACTGATCGAAAAGTAAGTTCAAATATGCCACTGAACTGTGACAAGATGTTCATCAATGTCATTCATTAATAGTTGGATTCAACCATGTTTCTTGTCAATTGATCAATCTAAGGGTCTGGGGGATAAATAAAAAGGGAAATAGGTTAGGGTGGGTCCAGTGTGATGTTATGAATCAGGTTTTAATTTCAAATTTAATTAAATTAGGTTGGTTTATTTTGGCATGTGGACCTCTAATAAGAGGCCACGTGAAAAAAAATTTGCGAAATCATCAAACCTGGCCGTTAAAAAGTAGCACGAATAGATCCTTCTATAACGACAGTGAAATGGTTGAGCCCAATTATTAACAAATGACATATATGAATCTTTTTTCAAAGTTTGATGGCATATTTGAACTTTTTTTATCAGTTTAATTTTAGTGATGTGGACCTGTAATAAGAGGCCATGTGGAAAGAACGGTTTTGCTAACCATCAAACCTGTATGTTAAATAATAATGGCACAAATGGACCTTTTCTGTAATGCAGTGGCATGATTGAGCCGGCCAACTATTAACGAGTGGCATAAACAAGCGTTTTCCCAAAGTTCGATGACATATTTGAACTCTTTTATATTACTGAGGGTCTCCCGGAAACAGCCTCTCTACCTCCACGAGGTAGTGGTAAGGTCTGCGTACACTCTACCCTCCCCAGACCCCACCTAGTGGGATTTCACTGGGTATGTTGTTGTTGTTGTTTATATTACTGTTAACTCAAACACAATTTTAAAGAATTTTTATGTGATTTTTTAATAGTTCATACTCATCATCGCGGGTACACATACAACACACGTGCCTAGATACTAGTATATTATAATACCCAAGTGTTAGTTAAAGCAAGTATTGTGAACATAAAAGCTACGACAATTGTAAGGAAAATGATTCCCTTTTATAAGTGAGGAAAAAAAATTCCCCCTTTTAGATGAAACTTGTTTTAATTTCTCGACTTGTATCACAGTTTAGACACACATTAGATGCTCTTGAGATCTAAAAATAAGCAATGATAATGACCATCTTGTCATAGCCAAGCTTTTGGGATATGCCTCGTCGAGCTCAAAAGTGTAGTGAACTTGTGTTATGTATTTGTAACTTTTTTTTTTTACTTTCTTCTCCTATTTGGGTTATTCCTATGTGTAATTTCAACTAAGATTCTTGCCAGCCTAAATTCTTGTCAATCCTTTTCTTTGACCTGCTCTTATCGGTCCGCCCTCCATCATTAGCATCACACATTGATATTAGTTTTCTTTTGTCTAAAGAAAATGGCTAGTAGTTGAGTGACCATATGAAAGTGAGTGAAATGTGATTTTCTGTGATAATATGCACCATTTGTTAGATGAAAATGGTACATAAAATATACTATCTTTCTCAAGCATCGACATATATAGTTACAAACACTAGGTATGAAAGACATGAATAAAAATGTTGTTAAATAAACCTAATTCCAAGAGTTGGTGAACTTGCAGGAATTTTTC